>JASDQU010711127.1:0-12495 GCA_032191745.1 Picea mariana
TATTATTATTCTCATGTATTTACGAGCATGAGAAAGAACAAAGACTAATCTTGTGATTGTTTTCATTTTTACACAAGCTTTAAAACAAAACAAAACTATGCTTAGACCTGGTTTCATTTTTACACAAGCTTGAACCGGAGGAAACTATGCTTGGACTTGGTTTCAGTTTTATACAAGCTTGAACTAGAGGAAACTATGCTTGAGGTAAGTGGTTTCATTTTTACACAAGCTTGAACCATAGAAAACTATGATTGGACTTCCCAACGCATAACACATGGATGGTTGGTACTTAGCCCCCCCAACTTAAGAAGCTAGCAACTCAACTTTAGCATGAAGTCCAAAGGTTGAGGCAAACACCCCCCAAGCTTCATTTCATCCAACTGCAAAGGATAATGAAATGAAGCTTCAAATACTAGATGAAGGACTTGACTCAAATAGAGAGGGGTAAAAACTATTTCATTTTTTAATGAGCTTGGCACAGAAACAAGAACTATGCTAGTAACCTTTGTTTCATTTTTTAACGAGGTTGCCACAGAGACGAAAAAACTATCCTCGTAAGTGGTTTCATTTTTTAACGATCTTGAAATAAAAAAACCATGCTCAAATACCTCTGTTTCATTTTTTAACGAGGTTTCCTCAGAGACGCAAAAACTATCCTCAGGGTCTCTCTTCTTGATCATGGATTCCAAGAGGACAATGCTCTGGAATGACACCATGTCAAGGGACAAAACTCGGTCATGGCTTCCAAGAGGTCTTCACTAGAAGGAAGAAACACACTCTGGAAGGACACCATGTCGAGGGCCGCGACAAGAGTAAAGAGATCATGCTCTAACAACCCTATCGAAGAGATCACTATGTCAATTACTGGATCTAAGTCATCAAAAGTTGAAACCATGGGTGACAATGCCACATAATTGACCTGTGGCGGGGGCGATACCATCTTCATATAAGAACCATTCAAGGAGGCAATCCACGTGGGGTCAATGAATGAAAGTTGATCAACAGTCACAACCCGTCCATCGTGAGGGAAATATATCACACGAAAAAGAGTGGACACAATAGCTTTCATGGCATAGGCATAATCCCACCCAAGAAGTAAAGTGAAATCCAAGGGATCTTGGACTACCATGACATCAATGAATACAGTTTTCCCTCCCAAAGTTATAGGAAACTGAGGAAGGGTCCCTAAAGGTTGATTAGTTCTTCTGTTAAAAGATAACAGATTTTTTGTAACCAGTGCAAGTGGAGGACAATGAAAATCTTGCCAAGCAAAAGAGAACAAAATACTAACGGATGGACCTTCATCTATCAGTGTCTGAGGAACAACTTGACCACAAACCTGTACTGTAATCTGGAAATGAATGTGAGTGGGAAGACGAGGTCTAGTTAGCACACCCCAATCAAAATGGATGGCCTCATAACTTGGAGGGGGTTCCACGAGAGAAGGAGGAATATCCCCCAGCATGGTAGATTCTGTATCAACGAGAAAAACATGGACAATATCGAGTTTACTCTCTAGTGGGAGACTAGGATCGACTGATGACGAGATTAGATCGACCACTTGGGTTGCATTCGCCAAGGGGAGACTAGGGTTGATAGATGGAATCAGATTGACCACTTGGGTGACACTCTCTAACGAGAGAGGGGGAACGACCGAGGATGGGATCAGATCGACCGCTTTAATTTCACTCTCTGAGGGGAGAGTGGGATTGACCGAGGATGGTATCGGATCAATGAATTTGTCAACTGGTTCAACTAAGGACGTGACCAGATTGATGACATGATCAACCAGATTGACCAATGAAGGGATCAGAGTGATCATTCCATCAACTATAGGGGGGTCAAGAGTAACGTTGTGATAAGAATCTAGAATTTGAGGCTATGAAACAATCATGTCTTCCAGTAATTTTGAGGCTTCGTCCATACAAGGGAAAAGGTGAGTGAGATGACTCCCTTTGCATAACATGCACGGGAACTTGACTCTACTTTTCTTCTTCCCAATGGTATCTTGACTAGTTGACGAGAAGTCATCAGCATGTTGTTCAGAGGCATAACGACATGGGTTGGCGAGGATGTGTAGACCATGGTTTTATAACCTTGGATAGACCAGGGCATTCCTTAAGAAGATGGCTACCTTTACAAAGCCTGCAAGGGTACTTGGGCTTATGAGTTGTTTGGGTGATCTTGACATCATCAACATTCCCAACATGATTAAACATAATTGGTTGCTTTTCAACATGTTTGATAGTGGTTGGAGGTTTTGACCCTTGTTTATCTTTCTTCTTCTTAATCTTTCTTTTCTTCTTCTTCTTATTCAATGGGTTACTAGATTCATAACTTTCACTCGACGAAGAAGATGAAATGGAAGGCGACC
This sequence comes from Picea mariana, assembly GCA_032191745.1. Lineage (NCBI taxonomy): Eukaryota > Viridiplantae > Streptophyta > Pinopsida > Pinales > Pinaceae > Picea > Picea mariana. Next base: position 2,375 of record JASDQU010711127.1, read on the forward strand.
TTGCAAGTGAAGAAGGCGAAGAAGACCTTACTAGTGAAGAAGGTGAAGGATCAACATGAGGTTGATGTTCTTGGGTGGAAGTGCTTATGACTGAAGAAATTACTGCATTTGAGATTACCTAAGTGGAAAACAACCATACCAGTAATCCAATTGTGAGACCTGGAAGGCTCAAAGTAGCGATGTGAGGAGGACCAATGTTTCCGTAAGAAGGAAAAACAAAAGGTTCCCTTGGAAAAGGGGTTCCTTCATTGGTCATTTTGGGTATTGACACCATTAAAACAAAGATCCAATTTAGAGTCCACTAGGGAAAACAAACAACACACGCTAAAAATCTAGTAAGCAAGAAAGCAATCAAAACCTTCTCATAATGAACGCACTAGTTGGTGATGAAATCCAACGTCACGAGAACAAAGTAAGAAGGGGATGAGATAGAGCAGGTGGAAAAGTTACGTTGATGACCTGCTTAATATACTTACACCCTGGTGCAAGCTCCCACACATAATCGTGGGTATACCCTCCAAGGAGCCCAAGTGAGTTTGGCCAATGTCGATTCTAGGTACCGTGAATATTTGCCCCTCCATAGTCACCTTGTGTAAAGACCCTAAAGAAATATGCCACTAAGGTTACCAATCACTACAATGATGCCTGGGGAAACATTCGACAGTCTAATCCATGCGCAAGGGTAGGGTATCTAGTCCAAAATAAACTTGAAAGGATTCCACTCATCATTGTGGGTATACCTCTCAAGTGACCCCTATAATACGTGCAACCTCTACACCAAGACAAACAAAGCAGGGTGAGTAACTCTGTCAGTCTCAATGCGACCTCGTGATTGACCCTTGTGTTAGAAGGGCTTCCCAGAAAAAAATGTAATAAGTGGATGTAACTGCTCCCTAACTCAATATTCTATGTTTGTTTGCAACTTTGGAAAGTTATATTTCACACCTATTCCAAATCCCTACAACTAATCTAATGTAGGTTTGCTAGCAGAAAGTATAAAAAATGTCTAATAAATTTTTATAAGCGCTTTATTTTATGGTTGTAGTTACTCAAGAGGAAAATGGTGTGGACAATATGGTGTTTTGACCGACATGAAAATTATGCAAAGAGATGAAGATGCAATCTTTTCATTTCGATGAAAGCTATGCTACGAGAAGGAGAAAGCATTTATCATTCCCATATGCACGATGTCCCAAAATTTGTTAAACTCATCAATATAAAGATTCTCAAGAAATGAGAAAAAGGTACTGTACACCAATGCACGATTCATGCCCCCCCCATGAATCGTGCAATTTCGCTACTTCAAATGCAAGGATGCCTCCAATCTAATATAAAGTAAGAAATTAAATATTTTTTTTCAAAAATTTCACTAAAAGCAATAATGAACTTTCTTAAAACAAAGAAACCCAAACTAAAAGTTTTCTTTTAAAGAAAACTTTCAAAAGAAATCTGATCTTTCCCTAAACAATTCTAAAGAAAACACATGCTTTGTAATTGAAAGACACTCAAAGCAAGAGACTAATCCTTCAAAACCAAACAAAGAAAATGTGGCTAAAAGTAACTCAAAGAATGTCAAGCAGACTGTAAACAGATCAATATAGGATCCAAAATCTCAATCCAACTGATCAAAGCAAAATTGGGTCATCAAAAGATGACAAGACCCAATCCAAAAAAGTTTGCAAACAAGTTCGCAGCCTAGCAGTAGAGTATAGTGTGAGAATTAGGTATTCTCGCAGGCTAGACACTGGTAGGGTGCGAGAAGTTCTCACTGGATCTAACAGCAAGGTGCGAAAATCAATGGATTTCGTAGGCTGTAGAGAGGTCAGTGCGAGAATGTTTGTAATCAAAGAAAATTTTGAAAAAGGATGGGGAATATAAGTGAACCTATAGATCCAGAGAGTCTGGATGGATGTCCCACAAACTCAAAAACCAAAAAACAAGCAATCAAAGGAACGAAAACTAGACTAACTAGGAAACAATCTGTTCCCCAATCAAGTCACCAATTTTGTTATCAGATAAATCAATAGGTGCAGACACTAACAGATCTCCCTAGATCTAGAACAAAACACACCAGAACATGACACTTTCCTTGAGTTTTAAATATTGAATTTACTAACTAAAGAGGGATAGGTGACATACTGTTTAAATGCCGCTTCCTCTCGCCATCACCATCCTATCTCTATTCCAACACTCATACAATGATGATCCTGCAAAAGAACACAACCAACCAAAGTGACAGTAATAGAATAAACACAATATAAACCTATGTATGTGATCAAGGAATCATACAATAAAACACAACAAGCTTTATAGGAAAGAATCATATTACTGTATCANTGTTCCCCACACACTTCCACTCCAAGAATTCTAAAAGCATAGATCTGATAATATTCACAATCTATCTTGACAAAGGCAAAACTCAAAGACACTCTAACCAAGCTAATAATTCCAAGCCAAATCCAACTTAGCCCTTCTCCATGAGAGTTCCTCTCCTTTTATAAGATGAAGAGGATAAGGTGAGGAGGTTAGGATGATCCCACTAAATCATGAAAGTGAGTAAGATCCAAACCATTTGGATGCTACCTCACCATGGAAGTTTCTCCTTCTAGAAGATTCGAGAAAATGCTCGTTTTTCCCACGTGTAAGCATTCTCGCACCCTACCTATAGAGAAGACTGCGAACTCCTCACGACCTAGCTATGATGTAGCCTATGAGAATCAGGCATTCTCGCACCCTAGCTATAATACAGCCTACGGACTTCATTTTTTATAGGGTTTTTACAAAGGAAAATGCAACTTCTTTTCTCAGAAAAAGTTCTTCTCCCTTCTTTCTTCAGGAACTCAGGCTACTGACCCCTCTGAATACTACAGATAGGTTTACATCATTAACGGTCATAGGGATGATGAAAATAATGTGTAACAAATTTCCATCCTTAAAATCATCCTTGGTCAAAAATATTGTAGAAGAGAACAAAGATATTTCTGCTTCACCTATGAGGGTTCCTCTTCACTTCCCAATCAAGCCAAGCTATAACAAAGTCCTTCATAGCTCTATTTTCCACCAGGGATGATTTTAAGGATGGAAATTTATATTAAAATGTAGAAACCTGGGATAATATTACTAGTCATTAATATGTAAAATATAAAATGCTTGGCGATATTTTTGTAAAAATATTCAAATTTCTAAGGATTTTATATAGTTTCTATAAAATTTTGACAATTTTTAAGCTAAATTAATTGTATTCTATGGAATCTAGGCGAATCGTTTTTAGAAAAAATGGAAATTGGTGAACATTGTTTTTAGAAAAACCATGGAAAATTCGCCCATTTGCGAAATTTAGCCCCTAAAATCATCTATGTTTTCCACAACCCTTTTCAGGAATCCTTGGGTTCCAACCATTAGCCCCCACTAATATATCTATTCATGCTGCATCTTCACTGAAAGAGTCCTCCCACACTAAAAAATATCATGCAACTAGATTAGTTGAATAGATCAAACCCTTCTAGCGATAGGTTCATGAAATCCTTCAAAAAGATAAGCATGACAACTTCTTCAACAAGGAAAGTAGCTCACCAATGTTTATATTCATCAAAATATTCCTTATCTCCCATGGGAATTTGACACAATGGGGACCATTAGTTCCCAGGGGGAGGAATGATTCAGGTGGATATCGATGGCCACCCACATATTCCATTGGCTCAAAACCTTTCCAATGATATACACCTTTCCAAGGAGCTATCATGTGCCCCCAAAAGAGATCGTATGAAAAAGTTATTCCCTCGGGAAGTTGATATATCAACTACCCCCATCGAGGCCTACAAACCTTTTGGCATTTCATCTCCTGGGTTAGGGTTTTGGATGTGTAGGGTTTTCTCATTTATTATTTATGTTAAAAAGGCCTTTGGAGCCTCATTGTAAACATATTCTTGTGAATGAAAGTATTTGTCACATCTCTTCTTAGAAATAATTTGCCACCATTCTAGCGAGTTCATTCACTCTATATTTTTATAGTTTTTGTACATTTAATTCATTAATAGAAATTGTGTATTAATGTGCCTCTATGCTTCTTGCAATATATATGTGCATTTCCTTATTATATCTCTACCTCCATTTCGTTCTGAAAATAATTTGGATCAAAAAATGACATATCTATTGGATCAAGAGTGTTGCATTGGGTGTTTGAAGGACCAAGCAAAAACCCACTATCTTTTGCAGTGGATCTATCATATCTACAAGGATATATTATTAGATCGATAACCAATAGTAAGAAATCAAAGGACAGATTTCAGGGAAGCAGTCAGACTATAGTTAGATCGGTTGTTGGGGACATATATTCAGTTACAGGTCACATGGAACAATATAGGTATCAACGTAAGAGTCGTGTTGTTAGCACAGATAGTGTGGGTAGAGATCGTATAGGATAATATAAGGGAAATTTCAATAGAATATTATTAGATCAAATCTTGGAGATGGCAATTGGATTTCGATTTGAAGACAAGTTTGATGGGATTTCCAACTACATTCCTTGAAAGGAGAGAATCATGTTTGTATTGATGGAGAATGGGATATGGGAATTTTATAATACTCATATCACTCCTCCAATAAATGTGGCATAATTTGTCATCCATAATCAGAAGGATGTGAAAGCTAGGCGCATTATTCTAGATGGAGTGAAGAATCATTTGATCCATCATTTATCTGGAAAGACAATTACAAGGGACATGTGGGAGGCTATGAAGGATTTATTTGAGAGTAATAATGAGAACATAAAAATGGTGCTGAGAGAGAATCTAAGAGACACAAATATGACAGGATAAAAAATGGTGACAACTTATCTCACATGTATCCGACATGTTCGAGAAGAACTTAATGCAATATGGGAGAAAATGGATGATTCATAGTTGGTGAGGATGACACTCAAAGGCTTCAGGAAGGAGTGGACATTGTTCATAAAAGGGATCATGGCACATGAGAAGCTCCCTGATTGGTTGAGATTGTGGGATGACTTCATTTAGGAGTAAATTCGAGATGAATATTTGAATGGAGGTCAGTAAAGAATGATGATGAGAACCTTTCTCTTGCCAACTATGAAAAGAAGGGAAAGTTCAAGAAGATTTCCATTGGAGAGTCTACCTCTCAAGATGAAAATAAGAAGGACATAAGCAAAGTAAATTTCTTTACATGTCACAAGTTTGGGCATTATGCAGGTCAATTTTTGAACAACAACAAGGGAAACATGACACAATCATAGGTATTTGCATTGACAAAGTCTCAAATGGATGATTTTTCCAAGAAGTTTGAACATATAGATTTCTTACTTGTTTCTGAGACTTCCTTGGGAACCATATTAGTTGGTGTATGGATAATATATAGTGGATACATATGTCATATGACAGGAGCATGATAGTCGTTCGAGAGCTTCATGAATTTTTACTCAGACGTTCATGTGGAACTTGGTATGGGAACCAAGAATGCAGTAAAGGGATCTAAAATAGTGTCATTCTGAATGGATTCAAGGGGCATGTTGAGAATGATGAATGTGTTATGGGTTCTAGAACTCGGGAGTGTTCTCTAAGTCTCAATGATTGCGAAGAATGGATTTGACATACTATTCCAAGATGGATATGTATTGATCAATCCTAGAGTATCTAGCTCAAACACATTAGTTGTTTTTGGAGTCAGAGAGAGAAACTTGTATAGGGTAAAGGTCCATCATATGAGAACAATGACAAGCAACAGAGTGGCAAAGAACAAGGAGCAGGTAGCTCCTAAGGTTGAGCATCTCAGAGGGAGTCATCCTTCAGGTTCATGTGGGAAGGAACAACCTTCCAATTCTATCAAGAAGGATTCATGGTACGATATGACCATATAGGATGCTCAGAAGAAGGAGGCTTCTCGGATCATGATCAGAGGGAAGTCTTCGAAAACAAGTCTGAGCGAGATGGCATGAATAGATTTTGTTTCAGAGGGAGCAACCATGGTAGCATATCTAGTAACGAAGACAAAGCCACATCCAGGTGGTAGAAGTACCTTCCTCGCTAAGTGGGAGTGTTGATGTATGTAGCATCAGACAAGTACTTCCACATTGACTTGTGTCTAGCATGTGGAAATTGTCCAAAGAATTCTACCTTGAGACTTTACTTTAATTAAAGTAATTATTAAATTAAAGTTCTTTTATTAGTGATTTGAGTTGCAATAAAGGAAATGATTTAATTGGAATTAGTGAGTAAAATAATAGTCGTTGTTCTCAAGTGAGGTGAGAATTAATCTCAACCATCAATCACTTTGGAGAATAGGGCTAGGTCATAACTCGATCTTATAAAATCATGGCAAGGGTGAAGGAAAATATTTTTTTCACACAGATATAGCAAAGAAGGACTTTTTCTTGTGTAGAGTCATTCGAGAGTGTAAAAGCAAAGAATAACTTTTTATTACACATGATACATTGTATGAGTGAGTGAGATCTCATTGATTGGGTGAAGGAGGACTTTCATCCAAGTGTTGATGCAAAGAGAGTTGGATCACAAAGGACTATGATTCAAAGAGATTATGGATAGATGGAGAAGGAATTCCATCTAGATATCTAGGCCAAAGGAAGAGAGATAGTAGTTGTACAAAAGAAGGATCAATTGTACCAAAAAATGCAGGTTTTCTAGAACAAGTCATACAATCAGCATGAGTTTCAACATTAAGTCACACATATAGCGCATGACAACGTGGGTATCAACATAAAAAACATGTTGTTGTTGTACAAGATCATACAACAAGGTTGGAAGTATATCTACCGATCAGGTGCATATGTACTTTGTCTCTTTTACATTTTGGCCATTTTCCCAATAAGGGGGCCCTTGTGAGCTTTGAGGTTATTTGAATGATAAGCTTAGTTGATGGGAATACTATATTTTTGTATTGTGCATGAGATTTTGGTTTCCTTATTTATGCTTCTGCTATAAATGTTTAGTTGATATCTCAGTTGTGATTTTATTCAATAAGTGATTTGTTTGGAATTAACTGTAGGGTGCTAGGTTAAGGGAAATTTCAGTAAGAAAAGTATCGAGGAGCGGTTAATGCAAGTCAAGAAGCCTTGTGGATTTGAAAAATCCTTTCAAATTTTGGATTCCAGCAGTAGCATCCAACCACCCTCTAGTGCGACAATCATAGTCCCATCAAGATCGCCAAATATCTAGTTCAAAATCAATGCAACAAACACATCAATCTACAAATTCACTTCATCAAAAAGCTCATTCATAATCAAGTTATTGAAGTGCTATTTTTCCCTACAAAATATTAAGTTGTAGACATTTAGACAAAGTCTCATACATGAGCATTTTTTTCCAAACTTTGATCTATGTTAGGAGTTCAAGAAGTTTTCATTAAGGGGGGATAGGCTCTAATGCCTCCTTCCTTCTCCTATTGTTTTTCCTTTGTAAATCCTTCAATCCTATCCCAAGTTGCTCTTGAGGGGGGATTTTAGGATATTTAGACACTTAGGATTTAGTTAAGATCAACTTGGTCTAATGTGTCATTAGGTTAAAGTGTGTTTATTTAGTGTGTATTAGTACGCATTTGTAATCTGACGATCATGATATGTTCCCGACATAGAGTGATCTGAAGAATCATATTATCCTCGATCTTAACAACTATATTTATTTGTGTCTTAGCACTTGATTGGTCCATGATTTCTATTTAAATAGCATGGAGGTTCATTTGTTGATGATCGATTGTGAACAACTCTTTTTAATATATTTTCTTTTGCATAATAAATCACCTCAAGTGCCCACGTTGGCTAGGGTTGTGGATGTTTCCCCATAGAGTTTTTACCATGTAAAAAAATTAATGTGTTGATGTTTGATATGGTTGTGTGAGTGCTTACTAAAGGTGTTCATCCTTTGTTGGAATACTTGTGTTTTCGAACAACAAAAACATGAAATCCACAACCAAGAAAAGGAGGGATCCTAATAGGAATTGAAAACATTGTGATGTGGATGGGAACATAGAAGAAAAGTGCTAGAAACTTCATCTAGAATTACATCCAAATTGGATAAATTCCAAGGGGAAATAAAAGAAAGCAATCAAGGTAAAACATAAGTGGTATAAAGCACCTTTTTTTTGGATGAATCCGTAGTTTGCACCACATTGAAACAACCAAAGGAAAGTGCAGATAAACATGCGCCATTCTGAATCAAAGTTCAAGTGAAGAATCAAAAGGTAAATGTCTTGTTCAATAATGGTTCTCAATGTAACCTAGTTAACAAAACATCATTTGATGAGATTGGTCTAGAAACCTACAATCTAGTGAAACCAAGTTCATTAATATGGTTGCAAGGGAAAGTTAATATGAGAATCACTCGGAGATGTAAAATCAATTTTTTCATTAGTGTCTTCTATGTTGATGAGGTAGAATGTGAAGTTTCACCATTGGACACCTGCAGGGTGATGTTGGGTATTACATACTCATGGGATAGGGATGTCAAGTAGGAAACAAACCACCTTCATTAGCAAGGGAATGGTGGACATGGAGAGGAAAATGGAGGCTTTGTGCTTCTGTCTCCTTAATGGTCCATATTTTATGGACCAAAAGCATTAAAATGGGAAGGTGTGATCCAAATTGGATGTTTTACATACAATTGTAAATTTTGTAAATAAACATATCTATGTTTTATTTTATTTTTGGTCCTATTTGGGAAAATGGAAGTGGAAATGAATAATTGTGATGGTTGGCCTTCCAAAGGAATCTCAATAAAACAACGAGGGTTCTAGTGAAGACAGAAACAAAGGGAGATGCAAGAGAACTTGAGGGAGTACTATAGAAGAAAAAAAATCTTGAAGAGTGCAACCTACTCAAATTTTGATGGAAGAAGGAGACAAGGGGCCTTTCCACACTAAGCGAAGGTGTATCTGGGCCATGTTAGTCTACAAATTTGTATTTTTGGTGATTAATAATACATAGAGATTTTGTATAGATATCCCCTTTACAATTTTTTTCTCTTGAGGATAATAAAAATAAACCTCCATTGAATGTTGAAATTTGTGTGTAATCACTTCATCTTTGTGGATCTATCTGAATATTTGAGTTTTGGTCTGATTGTCATGTGATTTAGTTTCCACTTTAGTATATTTAATATGCCATGATTCCAAATCGAAGTTGTGAATAGGAATTCATTATAGCAATCCAAAAATTCAATTGCAATAGATTTTGCAATATCCCCAATAGTGCTAGACAAAGATACCATGGATTTCTAGGCCATTAGATTAATTTTTTTAACACTTAGCATTCATTTCATTGGAGATGTTTCGTCAAACACATTACTAGAAAAAATATATACACATGGAACATAAGAGAATCATGGGGTATTTTATTATGAATGAAGATCTGAATACAATAATTCAATGGTTGATATGGAAACTACAATACATCAATAGAAAAACACACAAAGATAGGCCAAAACCTAGAGGATGTCATGGTCGCCACATGAAAACCCTATGAACCTACATCTCTAGACTGATATCAACCCATAGATGAAGCGTAGTTGAAGATCTTGGATGGATCCTCCTCCTTGTTTAACTAGGGTGGATGGTTTCACCACCGAAGCCAAACTCCCATGAGAAGGTTTTTCCAAAACCCTAATGAAAACATCGTCTCATCGAGCACTCCACAAGAAATAATCACCAAACCCGATATCCCCAAATGACTTTCTCTCCTCTCCTTTTAAAGGCCCCGTGGATCCTTCTAGAAAGATCCAACTCACCCTTCTCAAAGCTTCTAGAAGAGCACTTTATCTAATAAAGTGACTTTATAATGATAATTATAACTATGATCCCTATCCACAAATTATAACTATTTTTTGTTGTGTTTAACCTCTATAATAAGATATGGACCTTTTTCTAAGGCGTCTTGCTCATACACTAGTGATGTAGCTGAAAATAACTTTCCCGGGTAGCAATATAAGTTGCATACTGTGCACTCTGATCTTTTTCTACTAATATAGAATATGATGGTGAAAAAATTTGTAATCCATGTTTATCCCCTGCCCATATCATGGAAAGTGTCATGTACGGATGATATATATATATATATATATATATATATATATATATATATATATATATATATATATATA
>JASDQU010711127.1:12720-27652 GCA_032191745.1 Picea mariana
GAAACAATAAACATATATGAAGTGCCACATTTTTGTAGTTGTCCATCCACATCAATACGCCCAACATTGGATTAAATCTCAACAATTGAGATACACGCTCCCCACAGATAAATAACTCAGCCAGGTCTGAGATAAGTCACACAACAGAGGTGAAATGTGCTCAGCAAGGAAGATACTCGTCCCACAATGGAAGGAATGCTCAACCCCGACTGGGAGGAATATGCCCAACAATCAGTAACTCATCCCATAAGGGATTTTTGGCTTGCAATTTCTAGGAATATTGGACTGTAGTTAATACACCCCCAATCAACAACAAAAAACTTCACAGAAATCAATATACTCACAATGATCAACCTAGATGCAAGGAAAACTTGCCATGACAAGTATGATGTCCCTTGGTGTCTCACTCAACCAGAAGATAAAGGGAAAATTGACCCATAGATCATATCACCACTCATACTTAAGAAATAACCCAATCCTCACTCCAGATCGTGCCCTCATCCACAGGAAAAATACCCAGCACACAGGAAAAACGCTTGGAGGAGAACCCCACGATTTTTGCTTGATATCTCAAATTTTAATCACCTCTAACTCGAGCCTTTTATCAAATACGTCACCCAACATGGAGGAATAACAACCCCACGAAGTAAACTCGGTCTAGGGACAAGAATGCAGCCCCATACACAACTAAATTCGCCCAACAGTAAGCAATCTGTCTGTCAACAATCAGCTCGACCCAAATCTCGAGCAAATCGCCTAGAAAATAAGAAGAATGGATTTTCCAATCAACTCGACTTCTAAAGAAATGATGTTGTCAATTCAATTTAGACAAAATCGGCCTAAAGTCGAAATCTCATAACAATGGCACTAAAGAGATCTGATATAGATGACAATAGTTGTTGTAAGTCTGATTTGTATGGACTTGTCATTCCTATCATATGTGAAATATAGCTTCAACCACATAAAGGTGACCCCAAACAACATACAAATCAACTCATGCAATGGAAGATATAACCCAGTGCTAAAGAGGAGTGATCATCCTATCAGGAATATGAGGATAAATGTGCCCAGTCTAAGTGGAAATATGCCCAGCTTGAAATAAACTGTGTGCAGCCACAATATGAAGTTCCTAGCAAGGTAAATATTGTTTCTTTCTTCGGGAATATGTGCTCTATTTCCAAAAATTGTCTTATGTCTTCAGATATGTGCTCATCCACTATTATTTTTCCCTCCCCTACATAATAGATGCGCTTAGGTTATAAAATAAGTACCTCTAGGGAATAAATTTGACCCTCAAAGTGGGAAACAATCTCTAAGGTACTTTACATAACCCCCCAACTAAGTATCTGGACAACACAATGAAATATTTTCCTCCCAAGAGCAACTCGGCCCACCAAGCAGTGAACTCAGTCACCACACTAGTAAATTTGTCCCTCAAAGCTCGTAGCTACAAAGGAAGATGATTTGGTACCACTGTAATATCCCCAATAGTGATATATAGGGATACCATGGATTTATAGGCCATTAGATTAATTTTTTTCACAAACACTTAGCATTCATTTCACTGGAGACGTTTCGTCGAACACATTACTAGAAAAAATAGATACACATGGAACATAAGAGAATCATAGGGTATTTTATTATGAATGAAGATATGAATACAATAATCCAATCACTGCTATGGAAGCTGCAATACATCAATAGAAAAACACACAAAGCTAGGCCAAAACCTGGAGGATATCACAGTCACCACACGAAAACCCTGTGAATCTCCATCTCCAGAATGATATCAAACCATAGATGACGGGCAGTTGAAGAACCTGGATGGATCCTCCTCCTTGTTTAACTAGGGTGGATGGTTTCACCATCGAAGCCAAACTCTCATGAGAGGGTTTTTCCAAAACCCTAACAAAAACATTGGCCCACCGAACACTCCACAAGAAATAATCACCAAATCTGATATCCCCAAATGACTTCCTCTCCTCTCCTTTTAAAGGCCCCATGGATCCTTCTCGAGAGATCCAACTCACTCTTCTCAAATCTTCTAGAAGAGAACTTTACCTAATAAAGTGACTTTATAATGATATTTTGATTAAGTCACTTAAAAATTAAATAATAATTAATTAAATATTAGTTGCCCAATTTGACTTTAGACAACATAATAAAATAATTAATTAAATATCTAATTTTTCTAAGCTCACCAAAAATGGGCAAAAAATGTAACATTACAGATTCCCATTGAAATTTGTTTGAAGTTGCCATTTGATTTTGAATATAGACTCATGAGGCGAGAGGGGGATTCGATTGACCACCCTCCTATAGATTTTGTTTTTGACTACTTATTTACTTTATTTAGAACTCTAGTACTTGTTGTAGAAGTCTCAAGGTTGGATTTGTTTCTACCTCTGTTTTTAATATTGATAACCCAGTCACATATAGCGAATCATTCATTCCTTTCTCTAATATGCTTGGTATATTATAGTGTTGGGTCAACGCACTTGGAACATCATATTCCAAATTCAAACAACCATTAAAACAAGATACATTATTTGATGAATGCATCATACTCACTATGTATAATACACTTAATATCAATTACTAACATTTGCTTCATGGATTTCTACTCTTCATACAACAATTTCCCAAAACTTGTAGAAAAAGTAAAAATAATTTAACAAACCAAGAGAAGATTATATGCATTACAAGGCCTAGCATAAAGACGCAGCCAACCTAAAAACCAATGCCCAATTTTGAAGAAATCCTAGCATGCTTCCAGAAAAACCCTAAGGTCCAACATCTAAATCCCTAAGGTCTTCAATGGTAACGTAATAAAGCCTATCCATAATACACTTCGTAAATATTATTATTGAATATTTGACGAGAGATTTGGTGAGATTCGATACCCTTTGTATCTTACTATATAAATGCTTATAGTATATTAAAAATCTAAATGCACACATTAATATACAATTACTCCCATTTCTAAGTAAATTGTTTAATTAATATTTTATATTGTGGTTTAGTTTGAAATCAAGCTTGAAATCTGGTTCAAATCTTTTTAACCTTAACACAAAAGGTCAATATGTTACTTATCGAAATTGAATTTTAATGGGGAGGAAAACCAACAGTACTTCCAACCACAAATTTTAGATGACATTTTGGCCAATATTGATAAAGTTAAAAGCGTAGGTATTTCTAAAAGTGAGACCCCCAAAAGATGAGTGTGTTTTCAAATACCTTAACTCTTGCTAAGTCATAAGTTTATAGTGGCAACTTGTTAGATTTGAACTTGAACCTTGCATAAATAATTGCAAAAAATTATCATTCAAAAAAAAAGAGTTAAAATAATTTCTTTCCTCATATGTTGTGTAAAGATATAAAAAAACCCTTAGTTTCTTCTAACAAATAGATTAAGATTACTAAACTTAAATGTAGACTGATTTGAGTCTAAGTTATCAGAGTATGCAAATTTTCACAATTTCTAATAATGTTGTTTTAGAATGTTGAAAATAACTATTAATACTGTTCTAGAATTATAAAACAGTAATATGGTTAGGTCAAAATGATCAATATCGTTTGGACAAAATAGGGCAGGTCAATATTGCTCATAATTGACATGTTCAGCATTTATTTTATAGACCAGAAAATTTCTATAAACAAACGACAAAAAAATGTTTAAAGGTTTTTAAAGATCGCTGCACAACCATGAAATGCCTGCGTCATCAGTGATCATGTGGATTTCCATAGAACTTCTGATTACCCTCATGACATCCATGATCGTCTAATCCATTCCTGGCCAGAACGGCAAAGAACTTTAACAGTGTAGTCCTGACAATTAATACCCTCCTCCTTGTTTGCCTGCGCCAGTTCATGAACACTTTCGAGATATCCAATCAGAGAAATGGAGTCCGCATCGTCAATTTCACGAACCTCTGCTCCATACGAAAAACTGCATGTAATCTTCATTATTGTTATCGGTTTATCTCGATGTTCCTCAAATTCATCGCTCGTGCATCTATAATCGTCGTAGATGGCCCATATTTTATCTTTACTTTTCTTTCTCATTTCATAGCCTTGTTCATCTCTAGAGCCGATTTCAGAGTCTCTGAGAATAGCAATTTCGTGTCTACACTTTCTCCGGCTGATTTTAACAAATCTGCCAACCGATAATTCATCTCTGCAACTAGTTTTCTTCCTATTATCATAACCTTTGTGTATGGGTATTCCATCTCTACAACTATTTTTCTGACTGCTCATTTTACTATCCTTAATGGGCATTGGTATTTCAGTTCTATATCTCTGGTGGCTGGTTTTAGGTTTTCTGTATTTCGGTCTGTCATCTCTATAACTTTTATGGCTGATTTCAGAGTCTCTACTAGACTTGGGTACTCCATCTCTACGCCTTTTCTGACTCCTGGTTTTATTACATCTCATGCCCATTGATATTTTAATTCTATAACGTTTCTGAGTGGATTTAGAATCTCTGTATTTCGGTCTCTCGTCACTGTAACGTTTATGGCTGAATTCATAGTCTCTGCTCGTGGGTATTCCATTTGAGTAACTTTTCTCACTCTTGCGTTCAGGATCTCTGCTTCTGGGTATTTCATCACTGTAGCTTTCATGGTTGATTTCGGATGCTTCTCCATCATCATCACCTGCAACGGCATTTTTGCTGAAATCGGGCTTCTTTGCATTTGGCTAGTCTTTTTGATCTCTAGGGTTAGGTTTTTTAATATCGTCGCAAGCAAACCTTTCATCGTCACAAGAAGACTTTTCAGAATCAATAGGAGATAGGGTTTGGATGGGACATAGGGTTTGGGTGATTATATTCCGTACCAATTTTCTTCCTCGTTTGGTTAAGAGGGAGAGGCTGAATGTTTTGGCCCGATGTTTCATTTTGAGTCACATTCCGTCATTAATTTTGATTCCAAATTTTTTGCATTTTTGTGACGAGAGGACGCGTCCCTTTGGTTAGGGATGGCAGCCTTTCCTCTTCCGCCAATCCATCAAAATTACAACTCGCGTATATCCTTATTCACTTTCCATTTATTCAGGGAATATAAAAAAATTAAGATGTGGCCGAGCATTTTAAAATATACTTAGTTTAAATATTTTAAGTTTTTATTTTGTTTTTGGTTGTTTTTTTTTATAAGTTTTTTTCAAAATTTGATCATAAATTCAAAAAAATGAATGGAGTTGCAGATTTCAATGATTGAGATTATATGTTCAGAGTGTCTTGAAAGTTTTTGAGGGTGTTGAATCTATTTATACACTAAAAAACTTGTAATTTTTTCAATAATTGATTTGTCCAATTCAAATGATAATATCTGTAAAAAATAGAAACTTTTGAACTACTCCCCCTCTCTATATAGAATCTTAAGTTTATATAATATTAATAATATTTTAACTAATATATATTCACATTAAAGTACATGTATTATGGAATCAATTGACTATTTTGGAGGACTAAATCTAGCAAAGTGATTGTTGGTAAAATTACAATGTTCAAATCATGTTTTTAATGCATAAATCTATTCAACATCCTCGTAAACCCCAAAGCACTTATTATATGCAATCTTAACCATTGAAATGTACAATTTCAACTATTTTTTTAAATTTAGGAAATTTTGAAAAAAACATATTGAAAAAACTAAAAAAATAAAAATAAAAAACATAAATGAAATTATCATTATAACGAATTATTTCCAATATAAATATCTATATACACAAATATATATTTATAATATATTTGAATAATTTTAAAGCACAAGAACAAACAGTTTTAAAACTTCATCTAATACTTATCAAAAGTGATGAAAATCATTACTATAAAGAAAAATAAAAATATAACTTCATCTAGTGTTTATTAGTAATGGAAATCATTACTATAAAAGAAAATAAAAATATAACTAATTATGTATAATAATAATAAAAAACTTAAATATTATATTTTCAAAATGTAAAGATAACATGCACATATCACACTGCTTGTAATTCATTAAATTCATATTCAATTGCAAATATGTTTGAGGTTTTAGAGTCCCATTCTAACCTAAAGAGTCCCATTATATATCTATTTTTGTATGTTTGGGATTTTAGAATCCATTCCCAGCAAACCTAAAGATTAAAGAGTCCCTTCATATCTCTATCTTTGGATTTAAAATTAAGTTGTTAAATCTTGAAATGAATAATGAAGGAATCTTCAAAACTATTGTTACACGTTTGTCTCTTATTTTCTTGAATCATATTTTTTTATCATCATATCTTTTTTATTTTTATATCTTCTTTATTTTTAAATCAAGATTTATTTTAAATTTAATATTAATAATATGATGTTGGATGTGTTGTATATCTTTTTATTATTATATTTTTTTATTTTTTAAATTAGGAATTATTTCAAACTTAATGTTAATGTTAATGATATGATATTGGAATTGTTGTAATTAATGGGGCATTGCTTTTATATGAGTTTTTCCTTGAAATAAAGGATTTAGGATTTTGTATTAAAGATTTTGATTATTTTATTTTTTAAATAAAGTTTGATACTAATTTCATAAAAGTGGAGGGAATGTCTTTTTTACATCACTAATATTAACTTTTAATTCTTGTATTTAATTTGAATAGATTACTTATGAAAATTAGTTGGAAAAAAAAGATGTCAATTATTATTGAAGTAAAAAAAATTGATAACTATATAAAGGTGGAGTTCACCATAAGGTCCCAAAAAAATATCATTATCCTTGGAGATTCTTCTATAATAGTTTGAACTCTCATCCAAATAAAATCCCCCCTTCTTGGGGTTATGTTGGAACTTGGAAACAAAATACACCACTTCTTTAGGGATTTAAGTGATTCTTCCATATTTAAGATTAGGAGGCACTTAAATCAACTAGTTGAGGACATGAAAACTATGGGAGTCAAATAGCTTGAGTGTCCCCCACTTGTCTGCACTCATTCTCCATGAGATGTGTAAGTGATTTGTATCATGCCACATCAAATTTAGTGGTGGTTTTTGTCACAATTGCATATAAAAAATAAATCAGCATCATAATATTCAATTTTAACATCATAATTATGTTGCAAAAACTATATATGTGTGCATAATTCTATTGGATACAATTTATTTGCAGAGACTCTATCCTTCAATCAGTAGAATCTACTTGCATAAACTCTTAACATATTGAATGGAATCTAAACTTAGATAGCACCCTCCCTCACCAACACCCACAATCACAGGTAGATACAAATAGTTAGACCCACAAAAATATCATCATTTGTAATGATTTTCTGAACCAAATGAAACTAAGTTTCATGCTCCTACAATACCTTACTTATTTTAATAATTTTCTTACCCATTATAGGGATTTAGACCTCATGCCTTGCTTCCCACCTTAAACAAACAACCCAACATGCACAAGTGGAGAAGTGAAAGCAAACTTGGAAGGAAGCATAATATAAGTCCAAAATGAGATAAAAGAGTAAAGTGATAATTTAGACATGTAGTTAGATTTTTTTAAATAACAATAACATAATTTGTATTAATTTAAAAGGGTTGTATCCAAAGCATTCAACAATTTACATAGGTATAATTCCTATTCCCTTCAACAAAATAAGATATTTTTCTGTGAATACATCAAAGAGCTTCTAGCATACTACAAAATAGATATTTTGGGTTGGCCTACATGTGGCCTACTTCACATAGACTCCTAAAATAAATATAAATCTGAAATACATAAAATTAATGGTAAATAGGAGCACTACCCTCATCTTCTTGCTCCTCATTAGATTGAGGGGAGATTTGTCCTTCAATTTCCATAGGGTCTCTCAATTGGTGGGTCGTCTCTTCCTCCTTTGGCTTAGCCTGGAATGAGTTCTTTGTCCCTATTATTGGGGGCCATTAATAAGGAATCCATACAGTAAGTGAGTGTAATATTTAACAACCTATTGCACTATGCTTCAAGATAATTTATTCTATGCTTCTGTTGCACTAGAATGCTCATGGAATTAGCATTTTGGTTGATGCAAGCATGCGAATTTTTTGTAACTTTGGAGGACAATGAAAGTACAACACTTTGATTATATTGAATGAGATCCATAAAGGTGATGCATATATCTACGAATATCCTATACATCTCCTTTATCCATATTGAATAAACTTGGAAAGGATAGTGATGAAGAAAACCAAACCCTTTGCTAACATGAATAGAATAAAGAACATAAAAATTATTTGACTTACTAAAATATAAGAATGGAACTCTAGTGGAATAATCAAAAGGTTGAGTCTCCTCTTGAGCATCCTGGGACTAAAATAAAATCATGACGATATACCCAAATTCAAAGCACCAGACTTTTACAATGGAAAATGAGCCCAAAAAACTCCAATTTTTATCCACGATCACACTAAAACAACGAGCTTCTAAACAACTAGAAACAACTTCAACGGGAGTATGTAGGGGTGTAGAATTATGGCCAACCTAGTTTCTCAATAGCATACTACATATAGGAATTATCGCATCCCAAAAAGAACTAGCTCCCAAATTTATAGTTGAATATTTCAAAGGTTCCCTAACTGAAATGTTGGTCCTTACAAAAAATTCCACCACCCTAATTCCTCAAAATATACAAATTATTTTGACTAAGAGAAAGAGATATTGAACGGAATGCTAAATACGAAAAATGACGCTTAAAATACTCAACTCCTTGCTCACACAAGAGGTTTTTGAAAGGAAGAAACCAATCCAAATAAGAAATAGACCAATAAACCAGTCGAAGATAACCATGAGACTTACAAGATTACCAAGTGTGGATGAAAAAAAATGAAATACACCATTTTACAATCCTTGGCCTTGTCATTATCCCACCACGAATGTAGTAAAACATAAGGAATATTTAAATTGCCACGAACCAAGGGTGTCTTCGCATGAAGGGGAATGGAGTTATGTGTCCTTGGGTTGTCCATTCCAAATCTTTCCCACCTAAACAATAATTTAGGGGATAATGATAAAGTCTTGTACCCCATTTTTAATCAAGGTGTGAAGGATAAACTTAGTCACTAGTTCGAACCATTGATTTTCCTCCTCATTCAAGTCCCTCTTAATATGGAAGAAAGAGACTGTTACAAAAGACCTCATTTCTTGTTTTATTCTAGAGATGATGTTTTTTTAATTTTGATCCTTTTGGAGTGGATTTTCCAATCATTACTTTAATGATGATCATTGAGTCCCCAAAGACTGAGAAAGCCCTAATATTAGCTTCCTTGGCGATAGATAGACCACATAAGAGAGTGTATGGTTCAACCAAATTGTTTGATAGATTACCTAGACCCGAGGCATAAGAAATTATTGAAGTTCCTCTGGCACCATAAAGACTCCCCTCCACTCCCCCCACCTCCAACTTGTAGTTAGATTTAATTACTAACTTGAAAATATAATATATGTAACATATCAAGGGATAATTAGCCCATAAGATTGTATTAACTCAAAATGTAGTGTTTTTATAAATTTTATCATAATAAAAATTAATAACTAATAATTATTATTATTTTAGTAATAGTAGTAATAATAATCATTATTATTCCCTAGATGGGGTGCCACATCACAAACCGGAGCCACGCGGGACAACACCGGGATGTAGCATTAATACATCCACCAGCGACCATATCCTCAGTCATTAATCGAGTATGAATCTGCGCAACCAAACCCAGGCGATGAGCCCCTTCGCGCAAGTGATCGGTACAGTGCACCAGCGCACTTAGCAGCAAGCCTTAATGGCTATGGCGGTTGTGGTTGCCCTCTTCCTTATCACCTGCCTTGATAGAATGGAGCGACATTCGCCCATCGCAGCGTCGAGCACATAGTTCATTCCACCTAAGTAGAATTTTGGGGACCCTTTGAAGCTCTGGAGCAGAGCCTTATACCCGCAAGGAACCCTGGTCAACTCCAGGGTCTCCACCATGCCCATAGCATGAGGTAAACCGCACAGGGGTGCCACTTGGTACACAGCCAAATATCGCCACCAGAGACAGAATAAATTTGAGCAGGCGTTAGCCATGGCATCCCTCTGAAGGTGTAAGAAACCATGAACACCTCCAATGGCGTACGTGGAAGAGATTACCTTGGAAGACGCCATGCAGAGCTATCCCAAGCTCCCTCTATTCACAGTCCCGAACAATTGGAATCCACCCACCGATTTCGGCTCAGAAAACAAGCTTCCGCCTTCAGGCAAACTGCTTGGTTCCAGAGCCAATAGCCCAGCAGAGAATTTCACCACCTGTTATGTAGAAGAAGAGACCTCATCCAGCACACAGGGAAGTAGAGACTCACCGCCCGGTGCACCTATAGAGGCGGTGACCCATCTTTCCAATCAACCAACACATGCAAGTGAGGGAGCAACATGACCCATTCCCCCAGCCTCCGTCGATAGCCACTGGTAGGACCAACAACTCTTCATCGACTCAAGGTACCTCGCTCTCATATTCAATCTAAGGAGTCTATTAGATGACCAGGTCTTTCACCTCGCCCAAATTGATCAACGACTCGACATGCTGTTCGCAGCTCATTCCAGAACTCTTCCTAAACAACAATGCCCAACGTGCACGCAGGCTTACATGCTTCTAGCAGGATGGCGAAAGCATGGGGATGAGGACGAGCACACCAGATAAGAGGTTCAATGATGTTCTTGGTTAGAAAAATTTTTCTGTTTACGAACCAGGCTTTGGACCAGTTAAATCTTAGTTACTTTGCAATTAGTTTTTGGCATATAGTTTAAACTTAATGGGTGGCAGTCCTGGTCTCCTTCGGGCAGGATGGAACTCTGATAATTTTGTTTACTGGGAGACAAATGGCACAGGATGCTCAGCTATCTCGGTTTCTTGTTTAGGCAGGACAACTGGCCTCGTCAACAGTCATTGTATTTTGATAATGATAATATAATAGGTCCTATCTTTTAAAATAATAATAATAATAATAATCATTATTATTATTATTATTATTATTATCATTATTAAATAGTAATATTAACAATTATAGTAATTACTAATTGTAATTCTAGTGAATTGTTTTCCTTATACTAATTATACTTGTGTTAGTTTAATTAATAGAGAAAATCATAATTAATTCTTAATTATAACTATTTATTATTTTTCACTAAATTAATGATGTTTATTTATAGAATTTAACAGAGAATTTTATCAAATGTTTTTAACAACCAAATTTTTTTATCAAATAACATTATTGCCAAATTCAAATATGAACAAGAACCAAGTGACAAATGTTAATTGTCACTAATGCATAGACGTTTTAGTTCATAGGTTCTTTGTTTATTAATTCAAAGTACTATAATTA
Source organism: Picea mariana (assembly GCA_032191745.1). Classification (NCBI taxonomy): domain Eukaryota; kingdom Viridiplantae; phylum Streptophyta; class Pinopsida; order Pinales; family Pinaceae; genus Picea; species Picea mariana. The sequence continues at coordinate 24,063 of JASDQU010711127.1, forward strand.
ATTGTGGACAAAAAATGAAGGCATGCCCCTAAGACATTCTAAGAAAGAACAATAAATCCATAAGAGTTGAAAGGGATCTTCCAAATGACTATATGTGAAGGGTGATGAAATCCACTGGTGACACAAAGCATGTGAAGGTAAGAATGAGAAATTATAGCAATTTATGCCGAGGGTGATGAAATCCAAGAGGGATTTCACTATTTTTTTCAAGGCCCCTCACAATCCCACAAGAAAGCCACATAATGATAAATCTATGACTCGCCACTAAGATGCATTTTAGGAAGTCACGGACAAGGGATTATCGATCTATAGGGTCAAGCAACAAACAGATTTGAACAATTTCTTATAATAATGATAATAATAATAGCTTAATACACTACTACATTGGGTAGGAATTACGACGGTTTAAAATTTCATTGTAATATTTTTTCTTTTTTGGATTAAATTTACTTTCTTTTTTCGGGGTCCAACTGTTCGTCTCTATAGCAACAAACATTACATGTTGGTCGTTATAACGACTAATGTTCGTCGCTATAGAGACCAACCACAAGTTAGTCTCTATAGCGACAAACTTTAGTCATTATAACGACCAACTATGGCATGTGTGAGAATCAAACGGTCATTGACTTATTTTTTGGTCAATTTGACCAAATTTTTCGGAAGACCGACGAAATCAATCCTATATATATCTCAATTACGATAAATTTTCTATAGTTGTGGCAATCATTTTCTACAGTTGCAAAAATCATTTTCTACAGTTGTGACAATCATTCGAGTGTTATGATGCAATGGTGTTCTGGTTTTTTATGAAATCTTGATTTCAATTCTCTTTCAAAAAGAGAAACATTGAATTGATCAGACTCTACATAACTGAGATTTTGAAGGTCGGTACTTAAAAATTTTCTGTGTGATTTAGTAATTTGGTGGTATTGAACTATTTTATGGTTTATTTTCACTACTTAAATCATATTTTATGGTTTATTTTAACTCCTTAGAAATATGTTATGGTTTATCCACTTTTGATAGAGTAAAAAGATTATTGATTCAGCTACAATCACAATTTCCTTTACATCACAATTTCAAGATCCTATAAAAATGGATTTGAAAATAACTAAAACTGAATATAATAAAAAAAGGATATGACAAGTAAGATCACTATAGGTCGAATTTACCCTCTTAGCATTACTTGATAGTATGCAGTTGAATATCATGGAGTTCGATATCTTTGTTTGACAGTTGGGCAATTTCTGTCAAAAATAGAAATGTCATTTGGCTTCCTTCTTTCGCCATATGTCTTCAAAACTTAATGAGGAGGATGATTTAACTTCTGATAATTATTATCTTTAATTTGATACCATTCCCACATGTTCTGGAACTCAAAAAATGTGATCTAGGTAGAAAGAATTAAATTATGGACTCTTTAGCACATTCGACAGCTCATTGGTCTTGCGTTTTCCCCTTTAGCCGCCGAAAGTCATAGCCTTCGGCGGCTCACTACACTGTCAAATTTGTCACTTAGCTGTTGAAAACCCTAAAATAAACTTAGATTTAATTTAATAAGAAAATCAATTTATACATTGAAATACCATCTTGGCAGTCTACAGGTGAAGATCATGGAGTTCGAGATCTTTGTTTGACAATTAGGCGATTTCTGTCAAAAATAGAAATTCCGTTTAGCTTCCTTCTTTCACCATATGTCTTAAAAACTTAATGAGCAGGATGATTTAACTTCTAATAATTATTATCTTTAATTTGATACCATTCCCACATGTTCTAGAACTCGAAAAACGCGATATGGGTAGAAAGAATTAAATTCTAGACTCTTCAGCACATTCGGTGGCTCATTGGTCTTGTGTTTTTCCCTTTAGCCACTGAAATTCAGATCTTTCTGCGGCTCACTACACTGTCAAATTTGTCACTTAGCCATCGAAAACCCTAAAATAAACTTAGGTTTAATTTAAGAAGAAAATCGATTTATACATTGAAATACCATTTTTAAGAGCTTGTCTCTAAGCCTTTAAATCTGAAGAAATTGAAAATGATTCTTCTTCTTAATGCTCGTCTTATCATGTGATTTGGAAATCATTAGAAAGTTATTTTTTATTTCTAACATAGTGTATTGTTTATCATTGCCATGCCAAGGAATTTCTTGCCAGCTTTGATTGGTTGTCTTCAAATTAATTTTCTTTACATCATCATTTTTTATGAGAATTAAAGTTGCCTTTATGCTTCTTATGTCATGATTTATTTTTCTCCCCAAACTCTTTCTTGCACTTCTATCTATTTTGTTCCTCAATTTTGACAACATAATAGTAGGTGGATCACAACAAAGAGATTATTAGAAGATCCATTTATGTTTGGATGTTTATGTGTAGGTCAATGTGTTGTTTTAGAACCAAGTTTCATTTAGATTCCCAAATAGCTAGTGTTATACGTTGGATGTGAAATGCATTGGTTTCATGCTTTGTTCCTTATTTTTTCTAGCTGATTTTAGGTTCCATGCTTTGTCCCTTATTTTTTTTGAACATGCTGTATAATTTTCATTACAAATATCTAAATATATACCAAATTATTTGAATAGATGTGTATATTGTACTTATAATGTTTCAATGGATTTGTTGTAATAGGTAATTACAATGTCAACTCCAGACGAGAAAAGAGAGATTTTTATGTTAAAGTAGCAAATGGTGATTCATGGTGATGGGAAATGTTATTTCCCTTGTTGTGAATGCAGGGGTTTTAATGGAAGAAGACTACCTTTAAAAATAGTTGAAAAATATTGTAGGGAGAATGGGCACATTGAAGGGGGCAATGAATATCATCCCATGGTAAGTAATTAGTTATTATAGATCTTTAAGGGTATTATACATTAATTTTTTTTTTTAATTTATCTTTCAAAATAATATTTGTAATATACTCTAACTATATTTTATTTCTTCTATTGTTTTTATTATAGAAAAATCATCCTAATAATGTGATGTCGCCTAGCAGGAGACGTTTTCATAGAGATAATATTGAAGAACAAGCTGAACTTAATCGTGTGGATAATGATGATCACATTATTCCTATGTAAAATGATGATATTAATAATACAGTTGATGATGATGGGACAAAGAGATTGATCCAAGACATTTATAATGCTCCAATGGATGATGATGTCAACTTGGAGGAGGACAACTTGCAGGATGATAATGATGACAGTGATGAGGACAATGATGATGAATATATTTTGGATAAACCTATCCTTCAAAATGCCATTGAATCCCTATATGAAGGCACAAAAAAAAGTTCTCTTTCTGTTGTAATGTTGTTGGTCAACTTGAAGGTATCAAATGGTTTTTCAAACACATGTATGACATATATCCTAAGGTAAGCAACATAATTTTATAGTTTTATGCAATTTTCAACTTTTATTTTATTTTATTTTCAGTGTCAATTGATGTCTAAATTAAGGATGCAATATTTATAATGATTAATATAATTTTCATTATCGATTTTTTTTTGTACATTGTTGTTGTAGGTTGATAGGTGAATATTTATTACCATCACCAAATAAGTTACCTCGCACATACCAAGAATTATCTTCCATT
>JASDQU010711130.1:0-15959 GCA_032191745.1 Picea mariana
CAACCTATATAAGCAAGCTCTAATGGTGAAGAGAGGAGGAAGAAATGTGTATGTGAAACTTATGATCTTGGAGGAAATTTGCAGTCAGCTAGAGAAGAATCATCAGTGCAGCTGCTGCCATCCAGGTTGTGGATCTTTCAAGTAAGGGTTAGACGAAGAGGATCTGACGAAGCTGACGCATTCGCATCTACGATTGTAAGTACTGCTGTCGTTATTCTCATTAATTTGACATGCTTGTCCTGTTTCTTTCTAGTTTGTGTTCGATGCTACATGAACTTATCATTCAGTGATAGATCTGTTTTCAAGCTAATGTCAATAGAGTAGGAAGTGGTTGTATCTTCATTTGTCCACAACTATCAACGAGAAGCAAAAGATTGGAGCGCAACTCGGAGTGTGCAGGGACAAACGTCGGTTAAAAGGTACTTCTGTTACTCTTCCTTCTCATGCATTAGGCTTAGATAGATTCGAAAGAAATTCAGTGTCCATGATAAGCACTTTTCTGTCTAGGGTTAAGGTCAAGCCTTAGAGGTCGATCTACTTGTCCGCAGGCAGATTTTCCTACAACACTTATCTCTCCCACATGTCGTACGAACTACCACATTAGCATCCGTACGGACTATACAGTCAACACCCCTTTTTTTTGCTTGTTTTTCATTTTGAATAGAACGCGATATCTCTCGCTCCCGACATTCGTTTAAACCCAAACGAGTTGCGTTGGGTTTGTAACGACGAGGCCTACAATCTCATTTGATTTGAAGCAATTTTGAGAACTTTGAATTTTTGAGCAAAATTTGATCCCCTGGATCATCAATAGTACAATTTTTTTTGCATCCAAGAGCTTTTTGACTTCCCTTTCAATCACGTGAAATAAAATAGGATTGATTTTTCTGTGTTTTTTTCTAAAGGGTTTGACACTAGGCTTCGGGGGTATCTTATGTTCAATCACAGTGGTGTCATAGGTTCTCATCTCTTCATATGACCAAGCAAAAACGTCCTTGTACTTTCTAAGCAACTCTGAGTATTTACTTTTGGTTTATGGGGATAGATATTTGGATAGTTTCACCAACCGAGGGTTTTCTTTAGTACCTATGTCACAGTCCTCAACCTCTTCAGGTTGAGGCTGTAGAGTGGATCTTGAAGGGATATCATCTTGATTGAATAATCTTTCCAAGGGAATCAAGCCCTTGGGGATCTAGTTATTTTTAAGAACGAGCATTCAGTGATTCATGATTTTATTGTGGAACTCTTGAGGATCCTCCCCTTCCTACATGATCCAAAAGGATTATTTTGGTTTTCTTGGTCAGCGTGCATTTCGGAAAACTCATCTATTGATTCTAAAAATTTGTGAAGTTGTTCATTGTCCTCAAAGACTTTCCAATGATGTATGTTATTTGGTATAGAAGGTCGATGCCTCATTTGTATGTGGTACTTTAGTTTAAATGCGGTGGGAGGTGTGAATGTTGAGGTTGCTTTGGCTAACGCATCAACCTGTTGGTTTTCAATTCTTTGAATGAAATGAACCTTGAGAGAGGAGAAGAAATTGTTGAACAGATCCCAGACGTAATTCCTATAGGACCTCAACCTAGGATGTTTGGCCTGGTACTGTCAGTTTACCTGTTTTATGATTAACTCGGTGTCACCAAAGACTTCAAGGTTTTTAATTTTCATTCTCCTAGCATCTTCTAACCCTAACACTAAGGCTTCATACTTGCATACATTATTAGTGTGTTCCTCGTTCCACTGTAGTCTGTAGAAAAAGGGAATTACGAATTGATTATCGGAAGCCGCAAGGAGTGCCCCAGCTCCAGCTCCAAAGTAAGATGAAGCACCGTAAAAAAACATCTTCCACACACCAGAGCTATATACATTTTTATTTTTTTATTTTTCTATTCTCTCTTCTGTACAATTTTCGTCTATACCTACCTCAATATCATCATCAACTACCTAAATACAACTACCTAAATCTTGATCAGCAATATATACAGGGTGGTTATTTGGGTTATGTGGATCACCTACCATGAAGGCCAACCTAGTTTCTCTGTATAGACACGTGTACTGTCCTCCAAAAAATGGAATGGTAGCATATGTCATGTCAAGCTGGAGAGATCCTCCAAGCTTGGCTCCCCATGACCTAGATAACAACATACCATATTTCGGAGGGATATTGGTGACCACTACATCCATAAGAATCCTTTTTGCGGGTATTTGTGCCAGACCTACCACTAGGTCTTTAATCATGCCTATCCATTTGACTTTTCTTGAATCAAATGAATATAAATATCCATAAGGCCTAGTGATTTTGAGACCTAATTTATCCATAATGGCTTTAGGCATCACAATGTAGGATGCCCCAGAATCAAGCATGCAGTTATGGTGTAGGTGGTCAAACAAGTTTAACATGATATAGAAGGGGGAAACAATGTCTCTCGCACCTTCAAAATGTTGACCAAAAACTATGTTGGGCTTGTCATCTTCTAAGTTGATGACATCGGCTTGGCTTTCATCTTCTGAAAAGCTAATCATCTTAGCAATTTGTTTTCTGTATACGGGTTTTTTAGCTAGTTCAACAAGTGGGATAGGGATTTTGATTTTGTTTATTTTGCTTTCCAGACTAAAATTTCCTAGGGCCTTGTCGCTCTCTATGTTTGGTACCTCCATTCCTTTCTTTTCAGCTTTTCTTTGTGGTGTAGATTTGGTTTCATTCATAGGGACCTATGTTTTCACGGTGGGTGTTCCTACTGACTTTGACTTGATAGGTTGCATGTCAGTGATGTGGGTTTTTGCAGTCTATTTCTCAACAACCTTTGGAGCCACTTCATAAGTTTCACCCCTAGGCAAGATCTTTTTTGTTGGGGCAGTTGGAAGACTCTTGTTTCTAGGTCTTAGATTGTATTTCTCGTGTAGTTCGGCTATAATATCATTTGTGATACCCTGATAGGTCAAATCTTCATAAGTATTGTTTCTAACATCATCTTTCGATCTAATTTCTTTATTTAAAGAGTTTTTTTAATCTTTTCTTGATAAATAAGGTGATTTACTATCGTCGCCAAGATTATTTATATCCTCATCTAACTCTTCAAAATCTTCTAGATCATCTTCTCTAATGAAGTTTTCACTTTTGAAGGGGGTTGGGATTTTTTGGTCCTCATTCTTAATTATTTGCTGTGGGGCCTGAGGATCAGGATTACTTATGAAATCCTTTCTAGGAAAATAATCCCTTTTTTATTTATCTAGTTCCATTTTTTAGATCTTATTTGACAGTTCTCTAATTACCTTATCCATCTTGTCTATTTTATCTCTCGAGGATTTCCCCGATCCTGAGGATCCACCTTGTTCTTTGAATTTCCTATTTTCTTTGTTCCAAGATTATATTTTTTCTTTTAACTTCCTTGATTCCATCATGTTCGATTTGATTTCTAGAGCATCATCTTGCATTTTCGTGAGATTTGTTGATCTCCTATCTCTCAATAATAGAGCGAAATCAAGATCAAAGGCTCCAACAAAAGTCACCTTTGCTATGGGTTGAGAAGGTTTGACCTCTACTGAGATTTTATTATACAACTTGTTAAACCTTTTTGTGAACTCGAGAACTGATTCTGAGTTTTTATTTCTAAGGGCTCCAAATTCCATTAGGTAATAAAGGTGGTCTCTCCTCTCAAGTTCTTCATAAGATCTTATAGATCCTACTGCTAAGTCTTGGAACCAGGTCCTCACCTATCCTTCTAAATTTTGAACGAGGAGTCTAGAATAGACATCTTCATGTTCGATTCCAAGGATGTCGACAAATTGGTCAAATAAATTTATGTGTTATTGAGCGGTTAAATCTCCTTCCCCTGTAAATTTGGGAAGGTTTTTCGTATAATTTTTGAGAAGATCGTGTAGGGGAAATGGGGGAACAAGGGGGGTGTATATGGCAGCTACCTTAGCAAAGATTCTAGAAAGTGGTTCTTGGACGCCTGTTGGTCCTCCTGGGGCACCGCCCCCAGCTCCTACACATCCGTGTGCAACCATTGATGGATTTGAAGCTGAAGCTCGAAGTGTGTGAGGAAAAGGCTCACGAAATTTTAGGGTATATACTTTAGGAAAAGAGAATGTATCGCTTGAAAGGGGAAGTGAGACATATCTCTCAAGTGTTTCCTTAACGTTCAACTGCGTAAAATTAGGCTAACAAATAGTACGTATGGGTGAAATTATTTGTTTAAGGGATCTTCGTGATTTAAAAATATTTTCTGAATCAGAGACTGGGGAGGTCTGCTTGTCGTCTGAGTTCTTTCTGGTGTCCTTTCGGCTAATAGCCAGCTTACTTATCGTGGAGTCGCGAAGTGAAAAATAAAGGTAGCCTTAGAAGGTTTTCTATCTTTGTTCACTATCAAAGAAAGAAAGTGTCAATGTCGTTCTTTCTAGGGAAACGTTTTGTTTCTTTGTTCACCGACAACGGCACCAAAAAGATGTTGTTCCCGAATTTATACTTTAAGGCTCTAAAGTATACGTCAAGGCATCCAAAAAGATCAAGAGAATTAAGAACTAAGAATCAATTGTGAAAGATAAATCAGAGTTGGTTTCTCAACTGTCTCTATCTAGCTTCCCATTGTTCTTGGATGCTGATATCTCTCTCGATAACTACCCATGAGCATTCTAATTCAACCTGGGTAGTTGTTGTTTGCATAATAGTGTTAAATAAGTTCAAAGCAATGCTAGTTTGATCTTGAAGGCCATGTTCTATGTTAGGCTATCTATTATTTTGGACACTCATGGAGAGTAAAATTTTATTAAATTATAAAATGTTTAAAGATTGTTGTTTCAGTTTTGAGGGATGAATTATAAAAGGAGTTTTGGAACTCAAAATAATAACACAATAATAGTAGAGGTCGTTTCCTGTACTTGAAGTAATTTGAGAATAGTAAAATAATAACAAAGTAACGCTATCGAAAAATATGAGGCTTTAATCATGAAAGAATCTCATATCATAACAGAAGAAGAAGAGAAAAATGAGATTTCAATTGAAGTATAAGATATAACCATACAAATGACCTATAGGTCTTGAAACTGTTGATAGCAATCACAGAGGAAAAACTTTAAATGATTAGATAATCAAATAAATTCAAACTATAATAGAAGTCTAAGTTAAATTATAGTTGATCATTCATTAGAAAGACATGAAAATAAAGATGTTGAAAGATATTGAGAACAAAGTGAAGGAACACATAGCTTCAAGTTGATAGAATTTAGAATCTCTTCTGTATTATCTATATCACCGTAAATTGGAAAACTTCTAATACAATTGGCTCCCAAAAACAAAAAGCCACTTCTCAATCTTGTGAAATTATATTTATACATGATCACCAAACTTTTCTTTTCTGTTGGTGATTAACTAACTTCAGAATACTAACAGTTACATGAAAGTGAAATATTGAACCATTTATATCTTCTTTGATTAATTTCGATGATGAAATTTTCAAAATAATATTTATGTCTTCATTGATGAACTTCCTTCTTCTATTTTATGACAACGAATACATTTTCCAAGAAACTGCACCAAAACTTTGGGGGCTTCTAGAATATCTTTCACCTCAAATAGGAAGAAATTTCTCTGTAGTTTAGGCAGACGGTCTTTGATTATCTTTCTCATGAACTTAATAGTTTGTAACTTTAAGTTCGGCATCACTATCCATTTGTCAATTTGAGTGACATTGATTACCTTTATTTTGGGGATCTCTACCTGAATTTCTTCCAGATCCTCCTTGAATTTTAACTGATGCTTACCAATGTTAATTTCTCCTAACAACCATGGACAGTTGTTTCTTCCAATGTTCAATGAAGCTTTCTCTAAAAGGTCAAAAATTCCTTGACAGTTGTCATTAACTTCTCTGGTTATTTTCTTGTTTTCTGCGAGGTTTTCCTCCCACACCTTAAGTATTGTATCACCTTTAATCTGCTCTGAGATAGATAGATTTTGAGTCTCTACAACTTCCTCTTTTGTTGAAATAGCCACTGCTTTTTGAAAAGTTGTTCTGGCTACTTTCACTTCTCTCTCTTTCAGGAGAATACTCTCCAAGGATTTACTTGCTTCCTAAAAGTAATTCTGAATAAATTCCATCTTAAAAAACACTCCGTGATGCTCTTTTTCTATCTTTGTATGTATTTCCAACACCTGGGATTGGAAGATTTCAAGCTCTACCACATGATTTTGAATGGAATTAATCTTATTTTGTAATTGCCTATTCTTTTCTTCTTGCTGTAGGACCTCTGCTTGACTGACCTGTATCTTTAGGTTTTCTTCATCTAAGCTTTCTTTCAATTTTTGAATCTGTTGAATGTCATTGAATCTGGCTCGTTCTAAACCCTTGTTTATATCCCAACTGATACTTCTTTCAGTCTCCTTTAATTGACTTTGTAGCTAAGCTATCATCTGATCTTTCTGCTGCAACATAGTTCTCAAATTACCCACAGAGTATAAATTTGTCGATGCTAAGGCTCCCATTGTGCCTGCTATTTCTGTAGTAAATTCCACCTCTTCAAGTTTTTGTCCATCTACAATGATCTTGTGCTTTTTTATCATCATGTCTCCTCTTGGATGAATTTCCTATTTCAGGATAACCTTCCTCTTTTTACTGAAAAAATAATCGGATGAAGGAATTTCGTCCCTCAAAATAAGTTCGAGATCTCTAGCATATAGAGCTCCCATTTGGGGGGTTCCATAGGTAGACTGCAATGGGGTCAAAGAGGTAATAGAACTTCCAAGCTTTGTTGATGTTTTTCCTCCTACTTTTTTGGAAAAATCCTCAGGGATTTCTGGAGATGTTTCCAACTCCTTTTTTTTCCCTGACTCTGATTTCTCTGTCTGAGGAACTTTTGTTTCTTGTGAAGGCATTTCAATCTCCTTCATATTTCCCTTTGTATTTTCTTTATCCTGTGCATCTGTTTCAAAACCTGGGGGAGGCCCTTCCTGCTCTGGAGGGGGGGTCGTGGATTCACCCTGCAAAATCTTTGGCAAACAACTTTGCCTATGACTTTGGAAGGACATGAAACTAGTCTGTAAGTCAGGTGATAAGGCCCATACCCTATTCATTACCTCCTCATAGGCTTTAACCTTTTTGAATATATCATCATAAATAAACTTTTCATGTTCATAAGATTTCATATTTCAGTGTATCAAATGTCTGTACATTAGCTGATAAGGGTCCTATTTTTTATGTTCGATATTTACCAATTTAACTTCTTCTAGTGCTTCAGCTTCCACTTTAGAATGGCCTAGGTTTTGAAATGAAAATTTCTCGATATGTATAGGGAAGGTTGGTTGGGACTTATTTTGAGTTGCCTTTAGCTCTATTCCAATACCACCTTTCACTATTTCATGTGCTACCTCCCTCAATACTAGTCTGTTCGGGAGAAATTTTGGAAGCATATGAGGGGGGATTGAGCACCCATAAACCTTAATGTAAGAGAAGGTTTCATCAATGATCCATTTAGCTATTGCTTTGATGTTTTATGAGACTGTCTCGGAAATGTGAGGAGTTTCATATCCATAAAACATTTTATGCATTGGAATTACTATGAAATGACAAATTTTGTAAAATGCATTCTTAGCATTTTCTTCCCATAGCACAGAGTGATACTCATGAATGGGTTCGGGGCAGGTTATGTTCCAACTCCAATTCATCAGGGGAAATGGAGTCATAAAGAAGATTGTGTCCATGATGTACATCGACATGTAAAAAGACATTGGCTGACCTTTAGATCTTGCAACTCTATAATTTGAAGCCTCTTGAGCTAGGTTATCAGACAAAATCTCGCTCCAGTTAAAAGTGTATCCTTCTGATGCTTCTTCTAAAAAGGGTACCTAATCCGTAGGAAAATGATAGGGGTTATTTTTTCCAAAGAGTCTGCACAACATCATGGCTACATAAACCATGTACTCATTCAAAGATGTTGTGCCATAAATTCCATGGGTATCGACCCTAAATTTTGATGGACATCTCCACCATTCTTTGATTAAATCGGGATAAGTTTGGTCTGCTTCAATACACTCCTTCCTTTGAAATTCAGCTATAAACTTGGCATTATAAATGTACTTAGGATTTGGTGATAGTTTGTACATTACTTGTATATGCTCTGGCCTGAATGAGCCGACAACGACCGCTTGATCATTTAAAATGCTTCTTGTTAGGATATTAACCTTCTCCAAGGCCCAATTGATCATGTCGTTGTATGCCATGAGCCAAGGGCATGCTGCGATCTTATGAAGCTCTGATTCTGCTATATCCCAAAGGTGATTCTCAGAATTAGTAGGAGAATTTTTAATTTCGTAATCCAGGAGTTCATAGATTTCTCTACAGGATTTAATTGAGTCGATGGCATGTGGTGTAGTGTCAGATATGATATCTCCTTATAGGTTACACATCTCCTTTGTATCTTCACTCTTCTTCGGTGCTTTATTTGGTGCCATAGCTTTATGTTAGAAGGAAAACCTATCACAAAAAAGAAGCAGCTTGGGTGAATGTGAATTACCTTTGAAAGATAGAACAAGCATAGGTTTTTGAAACACAGACTTTTAATTCGCCTTAAACATGTTTTATGACAAAAATACTGGCGCAACTAACTTGTAATCAATTACATTTAATGAAAAAATTATTTCTAAGATACACATTAGTGTTGCAACATTTATCAGTTATCTATTTATTAATAGTGGCCATATTTCGGCATTCCTAGATTCAAAATTCGAAAGATTTCATTCAACTGTACCGAAAATAAGAAAAACCCTAATAAGTTAATTACCGTTAATTGTGTCTTTAAAACAGATTTAGTCCTATTTAAAATCTCATTGTGGTTCAAGACTTCACGTTTCAGGGTTTTGAGGATCGTGGATACAAGAGGTATGTCATCGATAAACCCCGATTGCTGAAATTGTGAAATCATGATGAGATTAGGTTAGGACTTAAATTTTGAATTAGTAGATTAATTAATCAGGATTAAAAACCTAACTTCCATTCTTTCGGGGTTTCGGGGATCGTAAATACATGAGGTATGTCATCGATAAACCTCGATTCCTGAAATTGTGAAATCACAATAAGATTAACTTAATCTTTAATAATTAGTAACTTCCATTCTTTCAGGAAATCGGGGATAGGGATTTCATGATTCAATATGCATGGAAAACATATGGTTTTGAATAGGCCTAAATCCCAAAATATTTTTAAAAATTGTTAATCAACTCCTTTAGGGTTTAAATTACCATGATTAAAAAAAATAACTTTACAGAAAGCGCATCGGGACTTTTAAAACACTTTTGGTTTTTTTCCTTTGATAATTTAAAGAATAAATCTTGTCGAGACTTTGGTAACGGTATTTTGGAAATGATGGTGAGGGTTATTCTTTATGAAAATATGAAACCCAAAAAAGGAAAGTTTTAGTCTTAGAGATAACAAACTTTAACAATTGTTTCAACACTTCCAACTCTTGGTTTTCTTGTTTAAGTAGAGAATTGTGAGATGTCAAATGTTTTACTTGTCCCTGTAATATCATTCTACCCAATCCAAACAACTGTCACAATGTACCAGTGTTATAACATACCTAGGTTGGGTGTACTCTGCAATGGAGGCCTCGACTCTTCCTATGGCTTAATTCAAGTCATGTATAATGCTAGAAAAACCATCTTGGTCTATCATAAATGGAGGTAATATATAGACAAAGTGATACTGCTTAGCTTGATCAACAGTTTCGTTCCTGAGACACTGGTTATCTAGATCTTCCTGAGCAAGGAAATCATTGATCTCGTCATCTGAACAATTATCATTAACCTCGATCATATAGATTGAGCTCAAATGATCATGTTTTCGATTCCTTAGGCTCCTAGATATCAATGGACCAGATCTCTTATTTATAAAATTCAAATATGAGTTTTCCTATTTCTTACTCTTACGATTTTTCTTAACAGTGGGCTTGTCACTAAAGCCCTGATTCATTTCAATAGCAGGGGTAGGAGAAATTATTTCTTTCAACACATCCACTACCTATTCCAACAATTTTCTGGGCGTAAACATATACCATGATTTTTAACCCTTGGGGGTTTGCAAAGCAACAAAAACTAGTTCATTAAATTCACAGTCATTATGTGAATCGATATCTTGACTCTGGGTCACGAGATTATCATAGATGGGGTTTACATTTATAGGTGATGGCACTGTGCATTCGGGTTGGCTAAAATTGTTCCATCTCAAGAAACTTTCCCAAGTATCGCCAATTTGAGACAGGTGTGATACGAACAAAATCCTTATAATCCTGTGATGAAAGAGGCTTGATAGAGGGTTCAAAACCTATTTCTTATAACGTTTTGACATCTTGTACAAACTCATCAACAAATAGAATGACATGTTCAGTTTAAACCCTAGGAACAACATTGACAGTCGGATGTGGTATAAAAATACAAAACCATACCTGCCCTTACACGTTATAAACTGTTTCAAAATCAAAATAAGGTCATGTAATCTAGGTTTCAGTAAGGAAATAGGAATCCCTTTAGGGCAGCAGGTATATTTGTGAGAGACCATGAACAATCTCCGTGGACCGTCCTCTTGTTAGCATTCTTGAATCATTTCTCTCCTTCCCATGGTAGTGTTGTCTCCCAGGATATAGAGTCCTCTGTGACCTCCAATTGCACATCCCTGACCTTGGCTCTAAATGCAACAATAATTTGGTCAAAGTCATGTGCGACCGCAAGGTTGTAACCTTCGAATTTCTAGATGAAGACATCCTAGCTATGAGCCTGTAAATCATTTATGGAATCATCGTGGGAAAGAAGGGTCTGACAGCCATTAGGTTCAATTCTAACCATAGTGGCCATGGTCACTTTCAAATAGACACAATAGGTATGGTGGGTGGGAGGCTCCAAATTCCAATAAATGAGTAGCAAGGAGAGGTCTGTGAAAACCACAATGGCCCGATACCTACGAAGTTTGGAGACTGTCATGCATGATAACTTAATTTTGGAAAGACAGAAAACCAGGGGGTGCACATACCTATGAGGCATTACATATAATGAAGAGAAAACCCTTAACCACTATCGATTGCCAATTCAAACAATGAATGAGGATCATTAAATGTACATGACAAGAGGATGAGGTGTATTCGTGGGTACATCAGAACTTTACCAAGAGACATGAAAGAAATATGACTGTTGAGAGCATGAAGCACATATCAAATGTTAATCCAAGGTTATGCATGTTCATACATTTCAAAAAACTAAAACTAGACAATCAACCATAGAACCGATTAAATCATAATACCCATAATACATGAAAATGTGGCAGTGAATTAATCAATGAGTTTATAAAACTTGAAACTTAGTAAAATATGGGTTTTCTCAAGGTGTAATTTCTTTGGTAAAAAAAAATAAGAAAAACAAAAACTACAGAATAATTACCCAAGAAAAGATTTTGTTTGAATTTCATGCTTGTAGTCATGAAATTTAAACTAAACAAATGAAATCTAAAGCAAAAAACATGTAAAATAAGTCACCCCAATAAATCACCTTGAAACCAAAAGACATAAATGTTTATAAATGTAAGGAGGTGGTAGCTAAAGAAAGATTTTATCTCCTTCTAATGATTTTTAATTGTGATATAATTCAATAGAATGGATGGCTGCCAACAATGGTGACACACTGGGCAAAGCAGTTATCTCTGCATCACCAGAAAATTTATGTCAGGGGCACAAATGAAATAAATTTTTAGAAACAGTTATGGAAAGATCAAGCGTTCCAATTATAACTCATAAAATAACATAGTTTTAGCATTGGATGTATTTCTGTCCAAAAATGTAATATGGTATCTTATTTAGATCACAGGTGTAGCAATGTTTATATGAATAACTTTGATACCGTTGACGGGGCCACTGTTGCCAGCAGGCATCCATAGCCTCGACAAGGATGTCATCTAACCCACTCTAGTACCTCTATCCTATCCAAGAGTCGTCCATTCATGATAAAAACATCTTCATACTTGATCAAATCAAAATACATACCTAAGGATATTCTTAAACCCGACATTGCTTCACTGCCAACAGGCCTATTCAGTACCCCGATGAAGTTGCCTTGGTATCATGTGGACATTTACCACCTGCCAACATACCTGTTCTGTGTCTCTATGGGTTTACAAATATTTCCCACACCTTACAGTGCTTCCAACTCTCTAAATTTTTTTTACAATTTCCATAACTTCATGATATTCAAGAGAGAGGGGTGATACTAAAAATATCACAGTTTGGTAATGAAAAGTTTAATCATTTACAAACTATTTTTTCTTTTTGATGACTTTCATCATGATTTGGACAATTAGGTTTCTATTAATAAACCATCTCTAGGATGGGAAAGAACAATTGAGTTTTCTTCATTAATACATGGACAATGTTAGAAGTTTATTAAGGATAATCACATCTTGTGATTTTAATGAGAAACCAGAAATCGTGATTGCACTGAAACTTCCCTCTGCTGATCTGAGTTTAGCAGTAACTGTTTAAGTGCTTGAAAATTTACCAATTGCTGCTAATGAATAAGAGTTCTGATTCCCTTTAACAAATGAATGGTTATCCAGACATAATCATTTTTAGAAAACAAATCAAAATTAAGAAAAATGAAAAGAACCAAAATAAAAAACAGAAAAGAAAATTAAAAATATATACAAGAGGGTGGATCAAAAATCATCAAAAGAAATAGCTTTTGAGAGCCTGGCCATTCACTAGGAAAGTGTCTAGTTGTCCCTCCAAATTATGCAGACAAAAAGAGCTAAGACCCAATTTTTCAGAAATTACAAATGGTCCCAGCCACAAGTATTGGAACTTGGTATGTTCCCCCTTACACTTGTGGGATTTGTCCCACTTGAGAACCAAATCCCCAACATCAAAATTCCTATAAGAAGATGAATTTTCATCGAACCATCTCTTCAAAATTTGTTGGTGTTGGTCCAGTTTTTGTTTATCTTGTGCTCTCACCTCTTCTAGTTTTAATAAATCATTTATCCTGTTTTCTAGAGGCAGACACTCTTCTTCTTGAAATTTCTGCGATAATTGCAGAGAAGGAAGCAAGACATGTGGGGAGAGAATGTCTTCTCTTTCGTAGATGAGGAAGAAATGGGAATTACCAACTGAATCTTTTGGAGTTACCCTATCATCCCAAAGTGCATCATACAGTGAATTGTGCCAATTACTGTGGTTTTCTGAAACTTCCCTTTTAATAATATTGATTAAATTCTTATTTGTTGATTATGCTAGCAAGTTCCCTTGAGGGTAGTAGCTGGAAAAATATTTAAGTTTAATCCCATTTTCCAAATTGAAAACATTCATATCAAGGGATGAAAAATAAGAGACGTTATCAAAAACCAGACATTTGGGAATCCCAAATCGAGTAATGATGTGGGAGTTCAGAAAAGACACTACCTGATTGGTGTTGACCACTTTTAAAGGTAAAGCTTTAGACCATATTGTAAAATAGTATGTTGTTGTGAGGATGTACTTGTGTTGTTGCTAGTAGGGTGGATTGATTGGTCCAATTATGTATAGGCCTCATTGCTGAAAAGGTGTATCTACAGTAACAGGTTGCAAAGGAAAAGTTGTATTTTTCACCCATCCTGTAGCCTTTTGCCAGATTACACATTTAAGGGACAACGTATGGGAATATTTAAACAAAGCAGGGAAATAGTATCCAACCCTTATCACTTTTTCGGAAGTGGTATCTCAACCAAATTGACCGCCGGCATCACTGGTATGAAGTTTAGACAACACTTTTTCAGACTCCTCCTTTTCTAAACAACGCAGAAAAACACCATCAAAGTTCTTTCGAAATAATATATCATTGATTAAATAGAAAGATTCATATTTAAGCCTAAGTTATATTATGTTTTTAGGATCAATATTGCGGGGAGAATATCCATGCATTAAATAAAATCTAATGTTCTCATACCAAGAATTGGGAGTATCTTGTGCACAATAGATCTATTTTTTGTTATGCTGATTTGCAGTTCATGTGTTTATTTGACTTTCTTGTTCCTCAATTGAATCAAACACTAGTTTAAATGGGCCTTGACCTCTAACAATTTAGGAAAGTGTTATTTCAAGTTCATATTCCTGTAGTTATGTCATCCAATTTTCTCTTTTCTCACCCAGCTCTTTTTGTACTAACAAGTTTCTTATAGCGGGGTAAGGAACAACAATTTTGGTTCTGGATTTTAATAGGTAAGACCGGAAGTGTTTCACTACTTTAAAAACAACATATGCATGTTGATATACTATTGAGTAATTAAGTTCTACTCCTTTAAAATCATATCTCATGAAGTCAATGGGTATCTCATTACTTTTAGCATTTTTCTGTGAAAGCACGACAACATAAGATCTATTAGATGTGAAAGTGTAAAGAGTGAAATCTTGAGAAAAAATGGGACTCTTCAAGGAAGGGGATTCTATTATTGATTTTCTAATGAATCAAAAGCCTGACTTTCTTGAGGTCCCCATCAGTATAAAAAATCCTTTTTAACTAGATTTTTAACTAGTCTTACCATTTATGAGAAACTCGAGACAAATCTTCTGACAAAATTAATCTTACCCAAAGAGGAATCCATGGCCTTTTTGGAAGAAGGAGGGGGAAGTTTAGCAATGGTTTGGGTTATTTAGGGATCAATAATCATTCCATCCTTAGATACTATGAACCCAATCAGTTTTCCTTGCTCCACTGCAAAGACCGATTTCTTAGGATTGAGTGATATGTCAAACTTGCGACATCGTTCCAAGACAACCCTAAGGTGAGATAAGTGATATTTCTTGTATTTAGGAAAGACAGTGACATCATCAAGATATACCACAACTGACTGGTTAATGAGGCCATGGAAAGAAATATCCATTTCTCTTAGGAAAGTTGTTGGCAGCCCAACATATTTTTAACTTTTTATATCAATTAAATGATCCATGTAGCTGCCTACTAGGGGTCATACATTTTTCTGTTCTTCATAAGCATTTTTTGAAATGACAATTGTAAGTTGTCACTTTTCCCTATTGTTATTTCATGCTTCGTCATGACTAAAAGCATGAAAACGAAGCATGGAAACTTATGACTGTGTTATCATTCTATCCAAAAAATTTACAAAAGGCAAAATGTCTCTATAGTTTTTTAATGAAGCCTTGTTCCTTGTTATGAAGACTATTCTCTTTGTTTCAATTCCTTGAATACCAAACATGCTTGGGGATTGTACTTTATATCAATAAAATATTTTTTGATTTAAGCATTGATATGGTTTTTTGTGTGATTCTTGGCCATATATTTTCTCATCCTTAGGCTTTGATTTACAAGTTTCAATCTACCAAACCTTATGATCGAACCCACTATGTTGCACACTTATTATCATTTTAATGGTCTAGTCATGGCTGTACTTTATGAGAGGTGGCGATACGATTACAGTCATATCATCATTTCAATACTTGGTCTCGGGGTCTATAACGCCCCTCCCATTCATTTCAATTCATTTCCTATCTTTTCGTTATGTATTTTTCCCATACGCCATCAACTGTTGATGGTTTTCGGGCCTGGAGTATAGCTCTGCTCTACTCTTACAAATCCTTCATGCTTGCAGTGATCTATTTCTTCCTTCGTGGCTGTTGTTCTGTTGAAACCTTATGGCCCTTTTCGTATAAGTAGATCCGAATAGCCTTGAAGTTTCACACATTTGTTGTTACTTAGCAGAGTTTAATCCCGTTTTTGTTTGTTGGAGACACGATTTTGCGAGAGGGATTCTAAGAGAACTGCTACGAATTAGACAAAACCCTTTAAAACCCAGAACCAAAATGAGTCGTTTTATCTTCAGTGTGAGTAGTTTCTCCAGAAAATGGATATTTGCAGAGATATGCTTCGACCTTTGGAGGTAATTTTCTTAGAATTTCTGTTTCGGTCAAGATAAGCGTTTTTTTTTTTTTTTTTTTTT
>JASDQU010711131.1:12322-23857 GCA_032191745.1 Picea mariana
ATCCACCTTTGTGTTAGTCTATTAGGCGAAACAATGGCTCAAAACTATAGAAAGTGGGTAAAAATTGCTTATAAATAGTAATAAAACAAAAAATTACTATACCATTTTGACATTTTACCCAAATAGTGCAAATTGGACCAAAATACCTCTGAGATTCAAACAACGATTGTGGGAGAATCAGGCAATGAAATCAGAAACCATCAGGACTAGGTAATTATTCTTCCCTCCCTCTTCATTTCCAATGGATTAAAATTTTAAATTAGTTTCCAAATTTTAAGTAACCTAGGGTGCACAATGTGTAATTCGGTGTACACGAGTTGTCCCTTATTGGGTTGTGTATATGATGGGTTATACATGCTTGTTAAAGCTACAGGACACATATAGCCAACCCTATACATGACTGTACGAGAAGAAGCTCACATATAAGCATAGAATCAAAGATTTCTAAGGTTGCTAACTCAAATTTTGACTTGTCCATGGCAGGATGGTTCTTGAATGGAGAGAAAGCGAGAATGAGTAGGTCGATGCTGCTGTGGATCAAGATTCAGGGGCCCAAATGTTCTTAAAGAGATGTGTCTTATATAAATTTTGGGCACTCAAAGGAATGAGGGCCCAGGTGAGGTTGCTTAAGATGCTTGTGGGTTACTGGGACCCTGAGAGTGAAAGATTCATCCTCGATGGGAAACCATTGAGGATTGAAGTAGAGGATATCTACCTTTTGACTGGTCTATCACACCAAAGAGAGGTTGTAAACCGAAATTCACAGGGAGTAGGGAGCATAATTAAAATAGAGGAGTACATCGATGCCCACTGTGTAGCAAGGACTCCAAAGGTAGGGAGTCAACTCCCTATCTAGGTGATAAACAATCTTAGTATGAATATTGATGTGGTTGTATTGAACAGGATCACAAGTTCGGCCTCATTTCACCAGGAATCAAGGTCTCTTAGGTTCTATGCAGTGCAATGTATGAGACCCATGTTATATGAATGGTGTACCTCACTAAAGGAAAATATGAAGAGCCAGTTGACAGAGTGCAAACATGGGAGTAAGAGGAATTTTGGGCTTGCCTCTATCCTATGTAGTTTCTTCTTCGAGCGAGTTCTAGGTTTGGGACCTAGAGTTGAGATTCTTCTGAGAGGACCTTGTGATCCAGCCATGGCACAGTGGACCGAGGTAATGGGGCAACAGGGGGGAGGTAGGGTGCCCACACCCTACAACGAGGATTTATTCTACTGGTGGCAACGACAGGTCATTTCCTTAGATGAATATCCCTATGCGGGGATAGAATTCCAAGGATATCTGGACATCCCACTTCTACCAGGGTCTGCCTACGGTGACATAGGTATGTCAAATGTTTTTTAGATATTTCATTTTTTTTGTATTTTTATATAGTAGAACACATTTTTTTTGGAGGTGCTTAAGTAATAACTAGACACTTGTGTAATGCAGATGTGGGTCCATGATGGTCAGAAGGGTTTCCTCGACATCGAAAGAGGAACCGAGGAGATAAGGTAGCGAGAGGAGAAGCTAAGAGAGTCCTACAAAACATGTAGGGAAACCTGTCTCATTTGACTCATAGGATCCCCATGGTTTAGGTAGAGGATCTTCTTGAAGCCATGCAACGACAGGTGGTTGGTGTGCCCAAGGCCTGAGTACGACTCTTTCGGTGTCTCACAAATGCCGTAGTTTGTTACCATGACACACATCCAGTGCCACAGGCGTAGATGTCATGGATATTGTAGTACCGGTTGTATATGTGTATTGAGGGTATTAGCCCCAATTTTGTACTATGAACACCATATTTTTTGAAATATATATAAAAGGGGTCTTCAACATTACTTATATTTTACAATGTGTACATTGATGATATGTTTTTCTTTGCTTTAGTTATGTGACAATTTCTAATCTAAAACAAAATTAGCATAAGCATCAGATACATGATTAGAATTCCTAGGAATGTGATAATAAGTAATAAAATCAAACTATCATTCTAAAATACGTACCCGTAGGAATAGATGGAGTAAAGTAGTATCACACATGCGGTAACTAGCACTCAACTGACATACTACTAATTGGGAATCCAGGAGAACTTCTAAAGAGTGAATATCATGTGAGATAGAATCACGCAAAAATTCTATAACAACACTATATGCGGCCACATTATTCATGGATGGCCCTAGGAATACACTACCTAAAGACACCAGTAGATCCTCGGGTGAGTAAACCACCCAAGCGGTGGAAGCCAAGTTCTGTGTATGACGACTAGCTCCATCTACGAATCCTAAGTAGATCGAAGACTCCGTTGACATCTACCAACCAAGGGAAAACTCAATAAGAAAGATGAAGAAAAGAAAAGGGAAAAGGTATATACACTAAAATAAATTAGTATACAAAGAGTTTTGTCCAAGCCTAGGGCTCAGGAGTAATAAAATTGCAAGTAGAGCCCATTTCTGGGCTCAACCAACATATTCCCTTCATAATATTCTAACTCGTAGGCTCCTTTTTCTAAGACACATCACACGATATAAGGACCATGCCACATGTGTTTAAAATTTCTTGCCCCCAGTGGTTCTTTGTCTTGATCATACAAGAGGACCAAGTCACCCTCAACATATAACCGAGGACATACAGACTTATCTTACTGGACCTTGACACATCTTTTGTTTTCCTCGATAGCCATAGAGGCGTCTTGACACTACTCATCTAGACTCTCTACGTGTAGAAGGTGTCATTCGAGATTGGAAGTGTCAGGTAGGAGCGTGACTATCAACTTAAGAGAAGGGATTTCACATTCAATAAGTAATATCGACTCCACAATGCGTACTAACTAGAAAGGGGAAAAACTGGTGGCAGTCTTGACCGAGGTTCGGTATGACCAGAGTGCAGGATATAGTATAATGTGCCAGATGAAATTACTCTGGATGGCAATTTTTTGCAAAATGTTCTTGAGAGACTTGTTGACGACCTCTACTTGTCCATTTTCCTAGGGGTAATAAGGAGAAGAATGACCATGTCTAAACCCCAAATTAGATGCTAGCTCTTCCACCATTTTATTCTGAAAGTGACTGCCATGATTAGTGACAATCTCACTAGAGATACCGAACCGAGTAAAAATTTCATTGAATATGAAGAAGGCGATAGTCTTCCCATCAGAATTAACTATAGGCATGGCCTCAACCCATTTGGTAAAGTAGTTGATGACCATGATAATGTGATGATGCCCCCGAGTCGAAGTTGGGTTGCAATCCATGAAGTCCACCCCCCACTTGGTGAAGGGACCGACGATAATGACTGGATGAAGAGGGGCTGGATGCGAGTGCATTTTACGAGTGAACACCTGGAAGGGGTGACACTTCTTAAACAATTCAATACAATGTTTAAAGATAGTAGGCTAGAAATAACTGGCTCACAAATGTTTTTGGGCTGTTGCAAGCCTGGATAGATGACCACCACAAGCCCCACTGTGGAAATCATTCAGGACAAACTCGGCTTCTTCGTGAGTTAAACAATGATGCAAGATATTGTCTATTCCTTGGTGATACAAAGTGTCACAGATGATAGTATAATTCTTAGCTTGGTACCTTACATGCCGTCGGTCATCTCGTGAGAGATGTTGAGGGAACTTCAAAGTTTGAAGATAGAGAACAATGTCTCCATACCAGGGGTCGGACGATAAGATAAGAAAAATGTGTTCATCTACAAATGAATCAACATGGATAACATCCTCATCTAATTGTGGAAAATCAGATATTAACTCCATGAAGACTAGCGATTTCTTGGATTTTGCAGAAGTGAAATCGATATCAAACTCTTGTAAAATGACAATCCATTTATTATATTTTCGCCCTATGATAAGCCTGGTAAGGATGTATTGAAATGGATTGACATCAGAAACCAAAATGGTCTTGCAAAGTAATATGTAATGAAGCAAACATTGGAATGCATGAACAACAACCAAAGCTAGCTTTTCAACGTGAGAATAATTAAGTTCAATACTGACTAAGTTTTGACTAAGATATTAGATGACGTGCTCATGGAGATCATCATCCTCTTGAAATAGAACCATACCAATCCTCTCCTTGGACGCGACGATATAAAGAAAGTAATCCCTACTATAGTTAGGAGACTTCAGCATAGGTGTTGATACCAAGTATTTCTTCAAAGCATCAAATGACTCCTGGGATCTCTCATCCTAGATAAAATGGGTTTCCTTCTTCAAAAGATGCATGAAACCCTTAGTGATATTGGCATGGTTTACTATAAACCGACAAAGAAAGTTAGCTTTCCCCTATAAACCTTGAAATTGTCTAATCATGCATGGGGGAGGCAATCCAAGTATTGCCTCAACCTTTAGTGGATCTACCATGATCTCGGTCTTAGAAACTAGAAATCCCAAAAGACGACCAGACCTAACACAAAAGATGCACTTATGAGGGTCCAACCAGATTCTATAGTAACGACATATTTTGAAAACAAGTCGAAGGTGCGTAGCATGATCCACTCTCTTGCGAGAGTGAGTAGCAAGACCATCAAGGTAAGATTTGACTATGTGCTTAAGATCATGAAAAGCGAAGGTCATGGCATGTTGGAAGGTTTATCTAGTGTTTTTAAGGCCGAAAGGCATTTTACGATATGTGAAAGTACCCCAAGGACAAATAAATGTCGTCTTGTGTTGATCCTCAGGTTTAATCTATATTTGGTTATATCTTGAAAATCCATCCATAAAATAAAATACTTCACTTACCGCACACTCGTCAAGAATCTAATTGATGAAAGGTGTTAGGAAGTTATCTTTAGGATAGGCCTTGTTCAGGTCATGAAAGTCCATACATACACAGATAGTTCCTTGTTGTTTATTCACTGGAACAGGATTGGATACCCATCCAGTCAAGGGAACCGAGTATATGAAGCCAACATTAAGTAGCTTCTCCACCTATGCCTTAATAGTAGGGGCCTTCTGGGGATTGACAACTCTAAGACATTGCTGCACATGATTAGCATCCAGATAATTTCTAATCTCATGTTTGAAAATATGAGGGTCGATTCCTGACATCTCTTCATAAGACCAAGCAAATACAATTCAGAATTCCTTGAAGAGTTCAGTTTGATCAAAATTTCTTCTGGTGAACAATCCGCACTGATATTTACGTTTTCAACCTTGCTAGGGGCACGAGAGATATCGATCATGATGGTAGGAGAAATACTCACCATATTTCCTTTGGTATAAATGTCATGCATATCAAGTGGAACTATGGCGTGACCGACTATCTCACTCAAAGTAGATTGAAAGTCATCTTTTTCGATTCTTTCAAGCTTCGGGAGAAAATAAGAGCGGTGATGCATATTGTCCCAGGGTTTTTCGGAACCATTCATGGCTTCGATGATAGCTTTGTCTGAAGGAAAATTCTCATCGAGGAAATCATTTGAACAAGACAATGAAGTATCTCACACAGGCCTAAGAATAAGATCCTCCTCATTCATCGACAAGGTAACAAGATCGAGATCGACGTAAGAGTCAAGAAAAAATTGATACGTAATCTCTATTGCCAATAGTGGCATGGCCATTCCATCATGCAACTGACCTTCATAGGATGAAGTCGGGGAAGGTAGGGTCCACGAATCACTAAAATAGGAAGTGCAAAAAGAAATGGATCTCCCTGTTGAGACAAGCCTACTCGACATGGCGTAGACTTAATGACTCGGTGTCGTGAAGTCAAAAGTACCCATAAGGGAAGAATACATTATGACACCTATATTATCAGTTGCCAGCTAAGAATTGTTGATCATAGAGATCGATGGTCCAATAGATGCTTTAGGACTAGAAATGAAAATGATAACTGGTCGATCGTCATGGTATTCCCTTCATGAGGAAAACAAAGAGTACGAAAGACGAACGATATGACGATGACCATAGCATAGGTCCAATTGCATCCTAGTAACAGGTTATAATTAAGAGGAGCATCAACTACCTCTACCTCCATCTCTACCATCTTCCCACCTAAATGGACCAGAAAGGTAGGAAGAATACCACGAGGGAAGAAGGAATGACTGTCAAAAGCAGTGAACATGTTCGATGACTTATAAAGGGTTGGAGAACCGATAGGTTTCCAATAAATCAGGGACATAACACACGTAGCAACATCTTCATCAAAAACCACACATTTGATGGTATACTTTGAATACTCCACATGGATTTGGAAATCCGCATGGTAAGGCAAGCAAGGCTTCACATATGTGAAATCAAACTTGATAACTTTTGAGCCATTGGGTTCTAGAGATCCTAAAGAAGATAGTAAGGCATTCCTCTGTGAAGGACACATCTAGAGTACCTCCAAATCCGACATTGCAGAAGGGGTTTGACCTAGGTCCTCAACAATAGAGTAGTTTTGGGTGACTCTAGAATTTGGGTTGTGGGTAGAGCGCTTGAGTACTCCTTTCAGAATACGAGGTGTTGGCTCTGGTTTTTCAATATGTAAATTTATCTCTGGGAGAGGAGGAGGAGATTATAGACCAGGAATATCTTGTGAAGAGCTATAATATTGAGATCAAGTGGCTACATGAACTTTCACATCGACCACATTGATACACAAATGGTCATCGTCATGAAACGATGGGTTTTGACTCCCAGCAATTGCATTTCTGACATTTGAGGAGCTCAAGGCCATGTACTGGTTATGTGGAAAAGGATTTGTTAGCATGATGAGAGGAAGAGATAGTAGCATCGCAACTTTCACATGTTTTGGGCAGAAATGGGTAAGGCGATCATCTCTGCAAATCTTACAAGGAAACTTCACCTTACATCTTTCTCGTTTTCCCTCTCCAACATTATTATTCATCTTCTCATTATTACCATTATCGTTGGGTTTATTACCATTTTCTCACCCTTACGATTGTTACATCCTTTATTCTTATTCCTGCCTGGTTGTTGGTTACCATTTGGGTTGGCCAACGATTGCACAAAGTGTACATCTGCCAACTGAGTGGGGTTGGAAGACACAAACAAAGTTGGCCCTCTTGCAGACTAGTTTAGAGACAACTCTTTCAAATGGTTTGTCACCAAGTCTAAAAAATTTACATTGGTGGTACCTACAATGCCATCGGCATGAGGTCTGGGATTTTTTCTAGGGTCGTAAGTTGACTGTGGTGCATTCAAAAGAATGTGGTATAACATCCCAGATTGAGCGTATATCAGATCTAACTGCTGGGATTTAAAGATCGCTTCTTCCTCAGTGGTAACCCCAGTTGTTGCAACATCCTTCAAGACAGGAGGGTGCAAAGACTTAAGGAACCATTCTAAAAGAAAGGCTTGGGGTATATGAGTCTTAATCAACCTTTTCTATCTATGACACTCCTGGATATGATCCAAGATATGAGTGGCTGTGTCCTAGCGTAAAGTCGACAAAAGTTCTAGGCCAACATCGTAACGAACCAACAATTGGAAGTGGTTGAGGAAGACCAATACCATATGACTAAAATTCCCATATGCCCCCTAGGTAGCTCGATATACCATTTCACAGTGACCCCAATGAGGGTGCATTGAAATAATATTAATCGAATAGAATTGTCATTAAGGGAATTCAAGGAGCACCATAGGTGAAAGGTAGTAACATGATTACCAAGATCCTCAACATTCTTACCTTCGAACTTTGGGATGTCTGAGGGAAGCTTGGTGGGGAAGGGGGGCCATGTAGGATCATGACTCATAGGTGCGTTCATTAACTTAGACAAGTCTGGAAGATTAAGTGTGACCATAAAAGGGAGACGGGGTTGCGGCATCTGGCCCCAAGCTGTCAAGAAAGATTGTGCTTGAGGAACTGTGACCCATCCAGGGTTCTGGTAAGCACCATGGCCTTGTCCGGGATTATAAAGATCTCCTCCAATATGATTAATA
The DNA here is from genome assembly GCA_032191745.1 of Picea mariana. Classification (NCBI taxonomy): domain Eukaryota; kingdom Viridiplantae; phylum Streptophyta; class Pinopsida; order Pinales; family Pinaceae; genus Picea; species Picea mariana. The sequence continues at coordinate 20,215 of JASDQU010711131.1, forward strand.
AAAGGTTGGTTGGGCATCATTCCAACAGGAATTTTTTGATGTGGGTTATAAAATTTTCCCCCAGTTAGGTTAGATCCGAGTTGGGGGTTTCCCAAAGCATGCAATTGACCTCCTTTGGGTGGGAATCCAGAGGATAAAAGTGGATTCGTCATTCCAAATGTATTGGTCAGAATTGACACTGAGGAGGTAGGGGTATAGGATGGAACATGAGTAGAAGCTTGTCCACCAGGTTGGTTGTTCCACCCAGAAGCAGGAGGATTAGACCTGAGGTTAGAAGTAGGAATGCCTCTTATATTAGGAGTCATTTGAGGAATTTGAAACCCACCAAATGGAAATGGAGTATAAGGAGGTGTAGTTCCCCCAATCCCAATGCTATAATTAGTGCCGACAGCTGGGATGATGCTCGAAAACTACGAAGTAAAGTTTGACATACCATAGAAAAAATGACTAGAGGCTATATGGATGGACTGAACAATATAGCCCGGTGAGTGACCAAGAGACCCAGGGTTCGAGGAGAGAGATTGAGAATTCACTATAGGCCGAGCCATAGTAATGATAGGTACCTCTAGCACTACAACCATTGTGGTTGCAGGAGTCAAAGGGGTGCCATTAAATATAGTGGGTATGGGAGTCGAAGGGCTCCCAGTGTTCTAAATACTAGGTTCAATACTCATCCTTGTAGAATCACAAGTATGAACAGTGGATATGTGTGTACCATGCCTAATAAATCTACGCCTTTTAGAAGGAAAATAATCAAAATATGGTGGTAACTATAACAAGCGATGAGACCGGCGGGGAGGTTGGTCTAAATTCACGATGACTTAAGACTCTAAAGATAAAAAATATATCCTAAGGATGACTAGTAATCAAAGAGCACACCAAAATTCAAACGACCAATATGCATACAAACAGGTTAAAGTGGAAGAGAGTGGCCTCCCTCCCTAAAGAAGGTATGACTGACCCAAGAGGGGCCTGAGACTCCCTGCTAAATATTGGAGGTAACAAAATCAGTTATAAGGGCCCTCATGGGATTAACAACTAGTCAGTTAGATCCCCCAGAGAGGTAATCCTCCATAAAGGCTGTGTGCTATCCAACCCTTATATGACCCAAGGTACCTACAGAATAACCCCTGCAAGTAAACTATGAGACACCTAAGTCAAGAAAATAATAAACCACTGTATAACCGATGCATAAGTGAGCAGTCGTAAGTTAGGTCCACCGTATGGGCAGGGTAGAAAAGCCTGAAACCTTGAAAGAACTGCCTCTCATGGAGGTAAGGGAACTAACAAGATCCCTAGATACAAATATATCCCTAGAAATATCTATGACGCTAAGAAGGTATCGAGGGGATATCCCTTCAACCGACTTCCTGCGACCTCATGATTTACTCTGGTGTGAACGAAGCCTCATGATATTACCAATTATACAATGGATTTCTCCACTCCCTTTCTCAGATACATATGTTGATTTAATTGCCATGGATAATTTTACTCACAAAATCCTATTCCAAGGCACTAAATTCTAAGCTAGTTTGTTCACCCTAGAAAATAAAATCGTGACTAATCAATTTTAAATTATAGTGTTAATTTTAGTGGCTATGATTACTCAAAATGGTATGGTAGTGAAACTCACGGTGTTATGACTCTGCAAGAAAAGTAAATATGAAAATAATGCAAAGTCCTAACTTTAACTTTCAATGAATTATATGCTTCTAAAAACCAATGCAATTTTCAATTTCAACTCTGCAATTTTAAAGTAAAAAATGCAATCTTTCAGTATATGCACTAAGCTAATGACAAGGACTCAAAAGACCAAAATTCCAAGCAATGCAAAACACCTATGTTTTTTGTATTTTCAATATAATAAAAATGAAAATGCATGGACTGAAAGTAGCTTGATATATAAACTCTACTGTGTATAGAAATAAATAACTTAAGCATGATACCATGAAGAAAATCACCCAGCCCAATGTACAAGGACAATCAAAATGAAAATATGATGAGAAAGACTCCGCCCAAAAATTCAACCAAAGACAGGTTTCTTGTCATCCCACAAGCACTCAATAGGCACTACAGAGACCCAAGAAGGCTCAACAAACTTCAAATCCCACTCAAAAAACACAAGACCAAGAAAACAAGTAAGGAAAKTTGATGTATGCAAATTTTTATGAAAATAGAGCGTATATACACATCTTGTAGAGGGACAACCTACGTATATATGCGATTATCAAGGCAAAAAGAGAGTATATGTTTCAAAAAACAAGACTAGGAAAGGGAGAAGGCTGAAAACTCAGACCCAKAGTGAATAGAGGTTTTCAAGMAATGATACGACAAGAAACACAATAAGAACAAGATCAATAGAAGGAAAAAAGTACCCAAACCCTAATAAAGAAGATTGAATCCCTAGTATGGTCGCCAATTCTATTACAAGGAAAATCTCTCTATGGCCAGGGTAAACCACAACAGGYGAAAATGACTACARAAATCAACTCTATCCAAAAAACATGCTATATAAACCAATATGCAAGMGAGATAAGAAAKATGCCTACCTCATCCAGATGTTCGATGAAGTCCACCATTGAGAAATTTGACCCAAAGCTATATACCCRCAAYTAGTTCTCAACAACCAAGAAAAGCAAGAATATGGTGATAATATAAAATGTTAGCACATTAGATAGCATAATCCATTAATATTCATAACAAATACTCACATGGATAATAACTCAAATATTTGCAAGATATCAGTTGGACGGGAAAGGATTATTTCTATTAATAAATGATTAGTAGAAGTGAAATTATTACAGACTTCCATGTCACCACGGTTTCGAACTGAGAAACTAAGTTCCTTCCAGCTGGGCCTCCACCACTTCCATCCTCCACCAAAGGCAAGCTCATAAGAGATAAAAAATGAGGTTCTCAATCAATAAGGGAAGATCTTGGGGGCTAAACACTGTGTTTAGACTTAAAGGACAAAGGGATGCAGACTCAATATGAAGTAAATAATTTCTCCAGAGTAACTTTGCTCTCAAGGTTGAATTCTTTCTCCTTCTTCCATAGCTCGGAATTGGCCCATTTATAGCCTTCAAAATGGAAATGAAGGGCCGAGTCATAACATTTCCAATATATGGAAGGCCAAGGATCATAGATCTCTTGTCGTGAAATGGAAACCCGACATTAATTTTCATTTTCTGGCACAAATCCCAATGTACTTGGGCTATAGTGGAGCAGCCTGCATATACACATGTTGTATAGTAGGAAAGATGCATACATGTGGAATTTTTTTTATTTTTGGCTCTAGATTTTATAAACAGGGAAGATAAGTCTACATGGGGAAATGGAAAAAGGCCTTCTAGGCAAGATTGCATAGGGTGAGGCAAATCTCTCTATAACATCAACACTGGGTTCCACACAAGTTTTAGGTCGGAGACAAGGTCTGGCTATATTTGTAGAAAGAGTGCCTTACAAGATCCCATCAAAAGATTCATCCACTTATATATGGACCTTACACCATCACCAAGACTATGGGTGACATTGATTTTGAGCTAAGTATTCCCCCCTTCCTTGGCCTGCAACCAATGTTCAATGTGGACCTCCTTCAACCATGCTTCCCACCATTATTGGACACATTAGATATCACAGAGCT
>JASDQU010711131.1:24990-40409 GCA_032191745.1 Picea mariana
TTGATGTATGCAAATTTTTATGAAAATAGAGCGTATATACACATCTTGTAGAGGGACAACCTACGTATATATGCGATTATCAAGGCAAAAAGAGAGTATATGTTTCAAAAAACAAGACTAGGAAAGGGAGAAGGCTGAAAACTCAGACCCATAGTGAATAGAGGTTTTCAAGAAATGATACGACAAGAAACACAATAAGAACAAGATCAATAGAAGGAAAAAAGTACCCAAACCCTAATAAAGAAGATTGAATCCCTAGTATGGTCGCCAATTCTATTACAAGGAAAATCTCTCTATGGCCAGGGTAAACCACAACAGGCGAAAATGACTACAAAAATCAACTCTATCCAAAAAACATGCTATATAAACCAATATGCAAGCGAGATAAGAAAGATGCCTACCTCATCCAGATGTTCGATGAAGTCCACCATTGAGAAATTTGACCCAAAGCTATATACCCGCAACTAGTTCTCAACAACCAAGAAAAGCAAGAATATGGTGATAATATAAAATGTTAGCACATTAGATAGCATAATCCATTAATATTTATAACAAATACTCCCATGGATAATAACTCAAATATTTGCAAGATATCAGTTGGACGGGAAAGGAGAATTTCTATTAATAAATGATTAGTAGAAGTGAAATTATTACAGACTTCCATGTCACCACGGTTTCGAACTGAGAAACTAAGTTCCTTCCAGCTGGGCCTCCACCACTTCCATCCTCCACCAAAGGAAAGCTCATAAGAGATAAAAAATGAGGTTCTCAATCAATAAGGGAAGATCTTGGGGGCTAAACACTGTGTTTAGACTTAAAGGACAAAGGGATGCAGACTCAATATGAAGTAAATAATTTCTCCAGAGTAACTTTGTTCTCAAGGTTGAATTCTTTCTCCTTCTTCCATAGCTCGGAATTGGCCCATTTATAGCCTTCAAAATGGAAATGAAGGGCCGAGTCAGAACATTTCTAGTATATGGAAGGCCAAGGATCATATATCTCTTGTCGTGAAATGGAAACCCGACATTAATTTTCATTTTCTGGCACAAATCCCAATGTACTTGGGCTATAGTGGAGCAGCCTGCATATACACATGTTGTATGGTAGGAAAGATGCATACATGTGGAAATTTTTTTATTTTTGGCTCTAGATTTTATAAACAGGGAAGATAAGTCTACATGGGGAAATGGAAAAAGGCCTTCTAGGCAAGATTGCATAGGGTGAGGCAAATCTCTCTATAACATCAACACTGGGTTCCACACAAGTTTTAGGTCGGAGATAAGGTCTGGCTGTATTTGTAGAAAGAGTGCCTTACAAGACCCCATCAAAAGATTCATCCACTTATATATGGACCTTACACCATCACCAAGACTATGGGTGACATTGATTTTGAGCTAAGTATTCCCCCCTTCCTTGGCCTGCAACCAATGTTCAATGTGGACCTCCTTCAACCATGCTTCCCACCATTATTGGACACATTAGATATCACAGAGCTATTGACACTGACATAGCGCAACTATGACTACGTGGAATAGGCAACCCTTGATCAGATAAGGGACTCTCAAATTAAGAGAACTTGTAAATAGAGGATCCATATTTATCGGGTTGTCAGAGCAGGGAATATCCTACACTAAGCAAGGTGGCTCACCTGGCGCCAAGTTCAATAGAAGTTTCCCCATATGATGGGGGTGCTCAACACAATGGATACCATTGATTTCTAAGGGGGGGAGGAATTATCCAGGTGGATATTGGTGGCCACCCACCTATTCCACTGACTCAAAGAACAATTTCCATTTTGGAAGTTTGTTTACAGTCTTTTTGGGTCCCAAACTTTGGGGGGCATTTTGAGGCCCTAAACAATGTTTTTAGGGCTCTAAAACACGTAGAAAGTATATAGAATTAGATGTCAGGATGAAAAAAATATGTACTCCTTGAATATACCTTTCCAACAGTGTATTGAGTGCACCAAACAAAGATCTTATGCAAACGTTATTCCCTCGGGAAGTTGACATACCAACTACCCCATTGGGGCCCACAAACTTATTGGTTTTTCATCTCACAAGGTTAGGTTTTGGATGTTTAAGATTTTCTCATTTATGTTTTATGCTAAAAAAATTCCTTTGGAGCCTCATTGTACTCATCTTCTTGCGAATGAGCATAGCCATCACAACTCTTCTCAGAGATAAGTTGCTACCATTCGAGCAAGTTTGTTTCATTCTGCATTTTTACAGTTTCAATGAGTTCTCTTTATTAATAGAAATCCACTTTCACTGTATCTTTGTGTGTTTATTTTTTATACATATGTATTTCATTTCTTTGCATTTATAAATCTGGATCAATCACTAGTTTTCATACTCAAGAAATCACTCTATGGCCTCAAGCAGGCACCTAGAGCATGGTATGATAAAATGGATTCTTACTTACTCTCTCAAAATTTAATTCAATGTAAATATGATCCAAATGTTTATATGATGAGAACTTCTAACTCTCTTTTGATTATATTGGTATATATTTATGATATATTAATCATAATTAGTTCAATCTTAGCCATTTCTGCAACCAAAACAACTTTGCATGGCATGTTTTCCATGTCCTACTTGGCTCTACTAAACTACTTCCTTAGTCTTGAAATCATCTAGGTTGATTTAGGGATTAGGATGGCTCAGTCAAAATATGTTAGAGATCTCTTGGTCAGACTTCCCATGACCAAATGCAAGCCAACAACCACACCTTTCTTATATAGGGTAAATCTTGAGGATTGTGGGGATACATCATTGCTTGATTTCATCAAGTATCATCAACTAGTGGAGATACTCCTTTATCTCACTCACGCCCATCCAAATATCTTGTATGTAGTGGGAGATGTTTCCAAATACATGCAGGAACCACATGAGTTGTGCTAGAAATATGCCAAGTGCATCCTCATACATGCCAAAGGTACCACTAGCCATGGGATTCATTATGAAATAGGTTGTACACTAGATTTCATCTGCTACATTAATCTATATTGGGTTGGTGATAGCACAAATTGCAAGTCCATTTCAAGATATGTTCTTAGTTTGGGATCCAACCCCTTTTGTTGGTCTAGTAAAAATAAATCAATAATTTATTTGTTATCAACAAAGGTCGAGTACAAAGGTGTGGTAAACATCACAAGTTAAGACATTTGGATACAACATTTCCTTATATATCTTGGTATCCTGTTTCATCGCCCGACTTTCATCTGATGCAACAATAAGAGCACACTAAAGTTTTGTCGAGATCTAGTGCAACAACAGAGAAAAAAACACATCGATATCCACATGCACTATGTCATAGGAATGACATATGATGGGATCATTGACCTATAATAATATCCCTCTTCTAAACATATTGCATACATCTTCACAAATACTTTCACTGAGCATAAATTCCACTTTATATGAGACTTCCTTGGGGTAAAGGACACAGTTTCCTAACAATTGTCTTTCTTTTTCAACATTGTATTTTCAGGGGGGGGAGCTTTCCCATGAGGTTTTCCCTCTCAACTCCTTTTCAATGTTCTATTTTACTTAGATGCAATGTAAAATGGGTACCCAACATGTACTCTTGCTGAAACCCATTCTTTTTGTACTCCCTAGTAGTGCTTCAAGGGGGGTATTGGAGATATTACACACCCACCTAGTATTTATTTTCCTATGTTCAAGGAATCATTTGGTATGAGATATTATCCCCTAGATGAGGGTGCCATGTCCCCTTCAGTCATTACTCAATTTTACTTCAATTAGACTAGTGGAGTCACGTCCTGAATGACAACCTTGGAATTATCACCAAGTGTTGCATGCTCACCTTGGAATCATCACTAGGAGGGTTCAATTCACATGCATGAGGCTAGGAGAGTGATACACATGTGCATGCATGATATTCTATCCAGTCCACTTGTGTGATCCAATTAACTGGTGATTTCATGGTCAGTTAACTAGGACTAGGTGGCAATTCACTCTAGTTTCTATCAGTGTATGCCCACATCTCTCTAGATCACTACTAGGGTACATTATATCAGCCACTAAGGTGACTTAGTACAACCATGTATAGTATATAATATTTATTTTTTCATTCTCTCATTGTGTGGAATACAATTCTTTCATCCTTTCTCTCTAATTCTTCTCTTCTTCTCTCAACTTTGCAAGTTTTGTGTTCATTGTTGCTAGCTAGATTCTATGTTCAGGTTTCACTCCAATTTCATAGTTAGGAGTCTGAATAATGCAAAATCAAGGCACAAAAAATATGACAATGGTTGGATACTCTATCATACTCATATGTCACTTGGTCTAAAAAAATATTCCTAAAGACCCTCATCTCAGCAAACTATTTTGTCACACCCAAAAATTTGCTAGCATATTTAAACACTTAGGAGTTAGTTAAGATCAATTTGGTCTAATGTTTATTTAGGTAAAATTGTGCTTCTTTAGCGTGCATTTGTATTTATGTGTTTCGATGGTTACAATATGTTCTAGACCTAAAGTGATTTGATTGTTCATATTCTCCTCAATAGTAATAACTATATTGATCAATGGATTAACACCTGATTTGTCCATGATCTCTATTTAAAGAGAATGGAGGGTCATTTGTTGAAGATTGACTATGAGAAACTCTTATGTATAATATTTTTATTTTTCATTAATATATTGCCTCAAGTGGTCGTATTGGTCGTGGCCATGGATTGTTTCCCTCTTTGAGGGTTTTAACCATGTAAAACACTGGTGTACTAATCTTTGACCTGATTGTGTGAGTGGTTGCTTAAGGTGTTCATCATTGTGGAAATACCCTATTTTCGAACAAAAATGTTAGAAGGATTCAAGGAAGTTAAATTTCTTCATGTCTTGAGAGGGATTAATCAAACAATAGATGCAATGGCCAATAATAACTACTCCTTTTCTCTTATTTATATTTGGAAAAATGGGGGAGGAGAGATAGTTCACAACCTCCCCTAATCTTATCATCAACCCTTCTCATTAAATGACCATTATAGCGATATGTGACGAATGGAATCTCAACTAAAATATGCATTTGCAAAGGACAATAATGGTGGTTCATCATGTTGTTCGTTATCTTTCATGGGAAGAATTATTTATTATCCCTGACAGGATGGGATGTTGTAGAGCATGTGGTAATTTTCCTCTATTTTGAAGGGCATATGGAACTTTCAGTTACATCTTTGCAGGAGCAATTTACTACTCACCATTTGGCTTTTTTTTTTTTCCCAGTTGGAAGGTTTATCTTGGAAGAATTTTTTGTTAGGAATTTATGGAAACTGTTGTGAAGATCTAGAAGTTTATTTTTAGGAATAAGGAAGTCAGGGCCTGGTTGTAGTTGCATTCCAACCTCATTCTTCAAGCATAGATACTATGTTGGCTATATTTGGCTATATTTGAGTTTTCCTATGTCGACTACTCAACTGACTAATGTAGAGATCTGGTTGATCACTTGAACGAATGTATCTATATGTAGTTCAACCTATCGATTGACTAAATCCAAGAGAAGTGTGGTGAACCATCAATTCTTGATGTTCCAACAATAGGGACAATTGAAAAATGAAGAACACCAAGAGATGGTGTATTCCAAAGTAAAAAGGAATGAAATACTAGCTACAACTAAAAGGAAGAAAATATATAGAAGAGAAGAGGAGAGCATATGAAAGTCCAGTGGACTTGTTGTATCTTGCAAGAAGTAAAGTGGATTTGAAGATGAAATGTGAGAAGCACATTTGAAACTATTTAAATTTTTGAATATTCCATTATCAGAGTTGGAGTTCATGGAACCACAACTCTGAGACATCATGTCTGACCTTGTGTTGGAGACTTGGAGGGAAATGGTACAGCCTGAGGGATTGTGGTACAGAGAAGGGGGTACATTTACTTGGGTTGTGCAAGTTGAGGGGAATGATATTCTGTTGGTTGGAATTGTTGTGGGGATAGACACATTGTGAAAGTGGTTGCAACTAGGATTTCTGGAGCCACATCTCTAAGACTTCCTGGTCATTATATACGAGAGCCCTGGAGGGAATTAGTACATCTTGAGGGACTACAGAGTAGAGAAGGGGGTGAACTGATCTGAAAATCCTTATATGTCAAATTGATCTTTAAAAACACATCAACATCTAACTCGATTAAGAAATTATGATCATCTTGACTATTTGCAAAAACACATGTGAATTCCCTTACTTATCCAAATATTCATTAACTGATAAATATAACTGGCAGAAATAATAATGCTAAAATAGAGAGAAATAGAGACAAAAAATAAAAAGGCACATTACAAAATTTGATAATGGAGTTCACCCATCATGGGCTATGTCTTTGGGTCCGCTTCCTACCAGGGAGGTTGCTATATTAATGCTCAAATGTTTCATACAATGATGACTTGCAATGGAAAATTTGAAGACACCCTTAAATTCTACTACTCAAACCCAAAAACATAGGTCACCAATGAATTCCTTTCAAAATTATGAGAAGTATGATTATAAACTGGACTATGTTTTGAATAGGTTCCCAAAGACCCCCTTTGGCATGCTAAATGAGACTATGGCTCTCATACATAGAAAATTGTACTAAGATTTTAATACACAGTACTTAAGCACACAAATAATATCACCATCATATTCCTCTCAGAAAACTAAGAGAAATGAGTATAAACACTCTATAATTTTCTCAAAGAAATCCGTGGCACAAAAAACAATAAAAACCAAAATAACAGTTCCTCTTGGCACACATTTCAATGTACCCAATCCTCCAACTTTGCACACAAATCCATTCATCCGCTTGTGGCACACATTTCAAGGCCCCCATACAATGGTTGGGCATATGCATTTTTATATAGGCTAGGGAAAGGGGGTCGAACCCCACACGCTCCCTAGATTCCTGGATAAACATTTAATCAAACTTAAATACAAATATTCTCACCAACCGTAACAAGTCATTTGGCATCTAGATTGGATCGAGGAGCAGTAGCTGACTTTATCATTGTAAGGTATCATTGTGAAGTTAATAAAATAATTTCTTTTCCCGTCCCGCCATATGAGATTGTCATTATTGGAATATTGATTGTATGATTGATTAAATATCTAACCCATTAGTTCATAGATCAAATGCATGTGGAGTTCTTTGTTTGTCTTTAGTGAATGCAGGTCAGCATTGGGAGGAGAGTTGCAGTCAAAGAACGATCAAGCACCAAAAGGGATTGACATCAAACATGAAGAATAAGGTACGCCAACTTAATCTCTTGAGCCTTATATTTACATATGAGTAATGGGGGTCTATGCATGGGATGATGGTAAAAAGTAAGAATCTTTAGGTCATTTATGCATGCATGATAAAACCCTTAGTGCTAGTCTGTAGGAGGGATTTCCCACCCACAATAGAATTGGTGACCATACTGGGGATCTCTAGGGTTTCTAGGAATATTTTTTCTTGGGTATTTTTAAGAATTGGTTTCATTCATTGTTTTTAAAGTTTCTACAAAAGTCTGAGCTAACAAAGATTATGGTCTTCCATACCAGTTATCTCGATTTCTTTGCTTGACTGCATTGTTTTTAGAGACCCACAGAGGTACACGCAACTTGTATAAGGTCTGCACGCATGTACCCGCACCCTACTTTCCCACAGCCCGCGTGTTCACGCTAGCTGAGGAAATTTCAATCGTGTGTATGATTCCATAAAATTTCTTCTAGAGAGGCAGTCATCCTCTCCCCTGTCAGAAATAATCCTTCTCAGGGGTTTTCTGGAACTCATTCTAGTCTTTGTTGTTTACAGTCTATAGCTTAGCTTTCACCTCAGATTGGTTTTGTTCTATGAAATTTTCCTTGAATTGTTTTTCTTTTCTGTCAAAGTAAGTTTCTGAGTCTTCAAGAGATTCTGGTTCTCAATACTAGTAGTCTCTGCTAGTGTTTGATTGCTTGTATTTTCATTTTTGAAGAGTTTCAGAGGTACACATGGCATGCATAAGGTTTGCATGCATGTACATGTGCTCTGACCTTACACAGCTTGTGTGCACACACTGGCTATTCAACTGTCAGCAGCGTGCCTGTTGAGAAAAAATTTTGGCTTAAGGAGAGGCAACCATCCTTTCCTTGTCAAGAGTTATACCTCTTAGGGTTCGTGGTCTCTGCCATAACATCTTAGCCTAGGTTTGGACTCTATTATAGCTTACTTTTTCATTTAGAAGATTTCTTGTGTTTCCTAGATTTTTTTAACTTATTTATAGCTTGAAATTTTAAGAAAAATGAGCTGCATTTTGAAAAAAAAATTCCCCTTCATGGCCGGGGGGGCATGAATCGTGCATTCATCAGTTTCTTTTAGAATATTTTGTTATTTTTGCTTTGATTGGAAGAAAATATAAAAAAAAAAGCTTATTTTGTTAGATCTCTTTCTTTCCTGGCATTTTATTTGCATTGTTATTTGAAAAAGAAAAAGAAATTAGCATAGCATTGTGTTTTCTTCTAATTTTAAAAAGCATTTCAAAAGAAAAAAAAAAAAGAATTATAATCATTCTTTGCCAGTGTTCATATAAGTTTCATCATTTTTGCAAGAGTCTTAACACCATCAGTTGCACTACCGTACCCTTTTGAGTAAATCAAGCCAGTAAAAATAACGCTAATTAAAATTTACTAGACTTTATGTTTGTAGGGTCCATCAACTAGATTAGGCTAGAGCCTTGATTTAGGCTGGAGAGGAAACTCTTCAAGGCTATAAAACAAACATAAGAGTCTGTGCTAAGGAGTGTAGAAGTCCAATATCATGAAATTTATCTGGGACCCCCCTCTAACATAGGGTATAAACACGAGGTCGCGTGCGGAAAGGTAGTGGAGATAACCCCTCCAAAGCCGGACCAATCATAGTGGAGAACACATATAGAGGGCTTGTCTTGGGATTCCGTTGATTGCATTTGCCACAGAGCTTCATGGGTCTCAAATCTGTTCAAGGTCCTTAGTGTCTTCTGGACCACTTTCTTTCAATACCCTTGGCAGGTTTCGGGCTTGATACCCTACTCATAGTGGTCTACCCAACTGTCGACTGTACTTGCCTGGTGACTGTTCGCGCGCTGGCAACCTAGTTGCCTATATTTCTAGTGACATACACAGGTGACTACGGGGGTATACCGTAGTACCTAGGACAGACATCGGGCCATGCTTTTTAGAGTATACCTGGAGGGTGCTTCCATTTTTGAGTTTCACTTGCACAGGTAAGTTGCTCTAGTGTTGGTTGGTGTAATTGTTCTTCAAACTAGTTAGTCGTTTTCTTGATTTGTCTTTAGGATCTTTTAGTGTGTGCTTTATGCTACCTAGTTTTCCATAGTGAGTTAGTTAGTCGTGGATTTGGGTCTCTGACCTAGGGTGGTAGACCGCCCATTCCATCGGTCGTGAGGACTTTTTGGTCTTCCGCTTAGAAATGTGGAGCTGCCTTTTTATAGGCGTTATTTTGATATCACTGGTTCTTCAGAGTCAGTGTGTGAGACTTTTACGGATTTGAACAATCCCGCAAGGGGAGAAACTATGCATAAGATCTTCATGGCTAAAGTTCCTGACAATACCAACCAAGGAGCCCCTTCACAAGGGGATTCTTGTGCTTTTCCCTTCTTCAGAAATGTTGGTGTCCCTTTGATGGCCACTTTGTACATTCCAGGGTTGAATGTGGGATTACTGGTTTGGTTGGGTACCATTCCAAATGTCCCAAATGATCTTGATTCTTCTTAATTAAGAACTTTATGTCATGGGCACCCTATTGATGTTACTTCATTAGAAAAGTCTTCTGCTTCTTCTCCCGCCTCTGGTGAAAGTAAAGTTACTAGTAACTGAAAGTCTAAACGAAATAGAAAGCGGAAGAATAGGAAGAAGAAAACACCAACCTATGTGAGTCATGTTTGAGATAAGTTGACAACCTCTAAAATTCATGTTGAAGACCAACACCCAGCCTCTGCAAGTTATGCTGGGGGCACACACCCACCCTCTGCAAGTCATGCTGGGGGAAAAAGTCCAGTCACTGCTAGTCATACTGGTAATAGGTCTCTAGCCTCTGCAAGTCATGTTATTGACCCATCACTAACCTCTGTAAGTCATGTTGGAGATGTGCAACAAACCACTGCTAGTCATGCCGGGGGCATTAATTCTATTGAGAAACCTAGACAAATAGGACATAAGCCTAAGTTCCCTTGTAAGATTTGCAAGGGAGATCAACTTACTCATTTATGCCCTGGCATTCCAGAGGTACAAAGATTGTGGTCCCTGTCTGTAAGCTCTTCTGATTCTGAGTCTTCTAAGGTTTCCTCATAGTATATTACCCCATTGGTTTAGAAAGCGGTCATGCTGATGCAGTCATCGACTGATCCCACTCCTTTTTTAAGGGGTGAGGTGCCTTTAGACCTTGTAGTCTCTCAGCCTATTCAACCATTAGTTGAGAAAGTGATAATGTTAATGCAGTCATCGGCTGATCCCACTCCTCTTTTAGGGGGTGAGGTGCCTTTAGACCTTATAGTCTCTCAGCCTATTCAGCCATTGGTTGATAAAGTGGTCATGCTAATGCAGTCATCGGCTGATCCCACTCCTCTTTTGGGGGGAGAGGTGCCTTTATACCTTGTAGTCCTGCAGCCGATTCAGCCATTGGTTGTGAAAGTGGTCAGACCAATGCAGTCATCGGATGATCCCACTCTTCTTTTGGGGAGTGACGTGTCTACCGACTATGTTTTTAGAATTTTTGGTTCAATACTTTAAGAACAAGGGGGCATTCTGCTCATTCTAAGCACACCCCCTCCAAGCCCTAGGATGGTTTCCTTTGATTGGAATGACCTTGTTGAGCCTCGTCTTCCTTCTGCTGCACCTTTTCAAATAAGGGTTGAATTTAATTCAACAAACATTTATCGATGTATTGTGGATGAAGGAGCCTCTACAAGTATTTTATCCTCCTTGGTTTGGAAAGTCTTGGGATCTCCCGAGCTTGTGTCTTCTTCACATGAACTGTTGGCTTTTGATAGACGTTCTAGTCAATATTTGGGGGTTCTTCCTCAGTTTCCTATCTCGTTAGGTGGGAAGATTATCCGTGTCGATGTTATAGTGGTGCAAGGCCTGTTAGATTTCAATATGATTTTGGGGTGGGATTATGTATATGCTATGAATGTTGTGGTGTCTATGCTCTTTAGGGTGATTCATTTCCCTCACAATGGAAGCATTGTCACTATCAACCAACTGGCATCTGATAACCACCATCCTAATTTGACATTATTTCAGACAACCCCTTTATATTTTCCTAGTATTTGTATAGACTCTACCCCGCCACAGGTTAATTATGTGGCATCTTATCCTCGATGTTCAATTGCTTCTGAGAAGAAACCTGTGAAATCATGCTGGCCTTCCTGAGACTTAGTCTCAATAATTGATCCATTGGTTTATCCAATGGGGGCATGGGAGCCCTTGTTTCCCCCTCTTAGTCCAAGTGGGCTTGAGTATCCTTCTGAGTTCGATCTTGTTGTTTGTAGATCCTCAAGCCCTCATGCTTGTAATTCTTCACTGATAGACTCTACCAGCCCTGGCCAAAACCTCCATCGTCATATGGAGTATGGTTAGTTTACTTCACCCTTTGGGACTGTCGACCCTTGTTTGCATGATTTATCAGATTTTGGATTGCCTTCAGATGAGGCTATCCTTGAAGCCATGACTATGGTTTCTATACCAAGGGAGGACTTACACTGTGGTTTGTGTTTTCTTCCCTTTCGGGAGACTTCCCAAGTTGACTATCGAAGAGACTCTTGGTCTGAGCCTAACAATGAGATCTACCTAAACCAATTTCATACTTGAGTCGTAGCCCCCAAAGGGTCTTCTTTTAAGCCATTTTCAGACCCTCTAAACATGAAAAGATTGCCAATCATTCTTATGGCTTTTCATGCTTGTTAAACTGAAATTTGAAGTCACATCTATCTGGCGGTAGTTTACCCCTTTTCGATCTGGATGATCAACTGTACGAACAAAGGTATACTGTAAGGAACTTCAGTTCTCTAGAAGAGTACTCTCAGGTATCAGTTTAACCCTTTTTCGGGCCTGAGGGACTAAATGTATGAAAAAGGAACCCCCATGGAGTCCATAGTTAAGCTCTTTTCAGACTCCCTAAAATTGAAAATATCATCGAGTGACCCTATTCTTTCACACTCGTTAAAATGGTCTAGAAGAACATTCCTGATGGAGTCCATAGTTAAGATTTTTTTAGACTCCTTAAAAATGAAAAAATGGCCGAGTGATCTTGTCTTTATCACACTCGTTAAAATGGTTTTGAATAGACATCTTGTCAGTGCTAGTTTACCCCTTTTTCGAACTGACTAGACTACCTTCAAAAAAGGTTCCCTAGTGGAGTCTCCTTTTACGTTTTTCAGACCCTCTAAATATGAAAAACCCCCAAGCTTACCTTCTCTGGGCTCATTAAACTACATCGCAGGACATTAACATTGTGTGTTTTATTAATTGCATTTTCAAACCCGTGTCTTTGGCCTAATGCCGGCTCCATGTTGCTCTCAACTAAACCATCTAAAGCATTCCTTATACGGAAGCCCTGTAGCACTTTGCCTCTGCGTCTTGACACCTTTGGTCCTTGGAGGATTTTTCCCGAGTGTCCTTACTTTGAACATCACTCTTGTCCTTGCGCCTTGAACTTGTATGTTTGCAACACTCATCCCTCCTTTGTAACATAGCATTCTTTTATTCTTTTTCCAAAATTATTGAAAAAGACAAAAAAAATCAAATATACCCCAAAAAGAGGAAGGGAAAAGTATTTTCTTTTTATTGAAAGCACAATGAGTCACCCTTGGATAAAGAACATTGGTCCATTTGTTCATCAAACCCTGGGATTTAATATGAACTTAGGAAGTTGTTCTCATTACATAGAGCTATGTCCTCCTCCTCCGTTTGGTTATTTTTCCAAACATATGGAGAGTTTGCATTGCCTCCTGCCTCGTAAACTTATGTTAATGCCATGTTGCCTGAGTCTCATCATTTGTCGTGCTATTATCCAAGGGAAGTTTTTACCAAGCCTAAGTCGACCCCTCTATAGTTTGTCTCTTGCCCTCATGCCTGACCATCTTGAATGTCCAATCAAGTCTTTGTTCAAAATCAATGAAGCCTTCAGTTTGATCATCAAGATTCTCTAGTCCATGACCGATGAGCCATCGAAGACCTCTGGGTAGTTAAGTCGTACACTCATATTACACTCCTACCCAAGTTTTGAAGATTTTAACGTTGTTGCGCGAGCTCTGAAGACCTCATCTCTAGCCATCAGGCCTTATCAACTTTTAGAAGATGGATACTCTACATGTATATCTTTTTGATTTCGAGATATAGCTTTGCTGTGTATTGTTCGGGGCTACGCTTTATATAGTTATATGACATGGATCTACAGTGTATTTGATTGGTAGCCATGATTTTATTTTATCCCAAGCATGGGTATGCCTGCCTTGATGAGACAATTATTATTTTGCAGACGACACCTCCTGATTTCTAGTCCCTGGGCTCACTTGTTTGACACATCGGTGAAGATTGTTAATGTATTTCGGCCATCAGATGCTCTTCTGACCTCACAAATTAGGGGGCATCTGTTATAAACCTAATTTTTACCAGACATGCTTACCTAGCATCAGGCCATATCAGATTCCTTCTTTTCCAAAAAACTGCTGAACATCTCTTCTTAAAAACCTTTTATAAATACCCACATGCCCTGCTCCATTAGGGCACGCATGTACACACTAGCTAACCCAAGAAAACCTACGTGTACCTACAAAAGCATGAAAAAAGGAAAGTTGCTGATGAAACACACATCTTTGGGTAAGTTAACTAAACCTTTCGGCCATGAATGGCTGGTCACTCGACCAAATACCTAGCTTCTTCTATCCTATAAAAGAAGGGTTAGGGGTCCCATTTGAAATGAAGAGAATCATAGTAAATAAAATATACCCAATTGAGCATTCCCCTTTGTCCCAACATTTAGCCATCCTTGTGCAAAGAGAAGTATAAAGCAAAGAAGTTGGAAGACAGTGGAAGAAGAGCCCAGGACCAGGATCGAGGAGAAGTAGCTGACTTTATTATTGTAAGGTATCATTGTGAAGTTAATAAAAGAATTGCTTTTCCTGTCCCACCATATGAGATTGTCATTATTGGAATATTGATTGTATGATTGATTAAATCTCTAACCCATTAGTTCATAAATCAAATGCATGTGGAGTTCTTTGTTTGTATTTAGTGAATGCAGGTCAGCATTGGTAGGAGATTTGCAGTCAAAGAATGACCAAGCACGAAAAGGGATTGACATCAAACAAAAATAATAAGGTACGCCAGCTTAATATCTTGAGCCTTGTATTTACATATGAGTAATGGGGGTCTAGGCATGGGATGATGGTAAAAAGTAAAAATATTTAGGTCATTTCTACATGCATGATAAAACCCTTAGTGCTAGTTTGTAGGAGGGATTTCCCACCCGAAACAAATCTCTATCTTGGAACTTCATCTTTGAATTCCATCTTGAATCTCCATCTTGAACTTCCATCTTGGATCGCCATCTTGGATCTTTATCTTGGAACTTCATCTTGGATATTCATCTTAGATAAAGATTTGATCTCCATCTTGGACTTGATCATTCTGATGTTGGTCATGCCATGGGCCATATTGGCTTCACTTTTCTTGTAATTATTGATGTATCTATTGGAGCCTCTGAATGAAATTCTTGTTCATTTCCTTCACTTGCTTCCCTGAAATCAAAATCCAAACATGTTTTCTCAAGCAATTGTATTTTTTGACTTGCTTCGTTACAAAGTATTACAAATACATATTACATGAACATGGAATTTAAATAACATATTTATGATGTACATAACATAAAGAATACATTTTACATGGAATTTAATCAACAACCACCTATACATGTTTCAGTCTTTAATAAGTATTCTACCTACTTACTCTATACAAAGAAGACTATTTCCATAAAAATGGAAACATAACTTAGAAGGACTACATATGCATGCTAACTTTTCTATTTACAAATGATAAACATTAATGTCCCATTTTAAGTTTCTTCTGTAAATTTGTTTAACATGCATAGAATAGATCTAGCTAGAAAATAACACACACATTTGTAGAGAGAAATTGAGAAAGAAGAAGCAAGAGAGAAAGAATGGAAGAATTCTCATTAACCGAATGAATAATGAATAATTTACACATGATATACTCTGTATAACTCAACCAATGCACATTGGAGGACAAGCCAATGCACCATAGTGGTAGTATAAAGTGATCAGGACACACACCAGTAGTTACGGGAGTAAACTGCCACCTAGTCTAGTCTTTCGGGAAGTTACGGGAGTGAACGACCACCTAGATGAGTTAACTAGTCTATCAGTATCGAGTTAAGTGACTG
>JASDQU010711132.1:0-27047 GCA_032191745.1 Picea mariana
AGCATCGGTTTGTTGTTTATTTCATTTCTGAGATGAGATATGGATTCAAATGTGTTTAATTGATGCCTATAATTAGGTTTTAATGAAAATGAAGAACCACGACCACTCTCAAATGCCCATCATCCATTTCCCATCAAAATCAAATATCGATGGCTATCAAAATTGTTTGTCGGGCAAGGTTACAATTTCCTAGGAATCTAAATTAATTTCTAAGGCATTTTTTATTTACAAGGACTATAATTCCCGCTCCTAGGGTAGTTGAATTGTTTGTTGGTTGATTAACTTCACTTGTCAGTTGACTTGAATATTGTTGGGTCAAGTTACTTAATGTTAGGGAATTTAAATTACTTGTCAGGTCAAATTTAAGGTTGTTGGGGCATACGAAAATTCCCACAGGATGTATGTCTCACTTCTGGGTCAATTCCTCCCTTACCCAATTGTAATTTATTTCCTGGAGAAATTTTTCATTTCCTTGGATTCATTAGACTTCATCCTAATCGATTTTATTTTTTTGAGTCGAGAATTTACCTCTGTGATCTACTTAGTTTCTTGGCTAAGTTGATTTACATTACAAGTCAAATTTCATTCACTCGGTTGACTCCACTCCTTTGTTGAAGTCAAATTTAATTTATCTATTTGACTCATTCACCAATTCAACTTCTAATAGGTCAGAGTACTTCATCGCTAGTCAAATTGACTCATGCAGGGTTGAATTCCTTTTCTTGGACAAGTTCCAACTTTGTTGGGTATATTTTAGAGGTTACTCGACGTTTTAGACTTCTTGGTCGTTTTTAAAGTTGTTTGGAGAAATTCTACTCCCCTGGGATTTTATAGAAGTGGTTGGTCATTTCTAGATGCTACGAGACATTTTTAGACAAGGCTAGGTGAATTCCCAATTTCCTGGGCATATTTAAATTCATAGGGTGTGTTTAGATGTTGTCAATTTAAATTATGTTAGGTGTTTTTAGAAGTTGTTCGGACGTTTTCCCACATTATATGTTGCCCAATTCATCGTTTGAAAATTTATCTTCATCGTTGGTTTACCAATTCACCCTCTCAACATTTATCTCCACTTCCAGTCAACCTGACTCATCCATTGACTAGTTTTCTTCGTTGTTGGTCGACTCATTTCTTCGAGCTATTTTTCCCCTTCTCTATTCATTCGAATTCACGTGTTAGCCGACTTGAATTCCACTATGGTCAATCAAGATTTCTCCTGGTCGATTTATCTTATTTTTCGAACATGAGCTTGGTAATGTTCATGAGAAGAGTTTTAGTTCGTTGGAAAATAGGCTATCCAGAGTAGAGACCTGATATTAACCAGCTCATTGAGAACAAATAGTTCACCATTTCATTAACAACTAGTTTCTTGTGTGCAGATAAGCCTGAGAATGGAGGGGTCACCAGCTGGTTGTAGTGAGAAAGGTACAATCAAGGAAAGGCCTTGCAATAGACATAGAATATATATCTTTGTGTAGCACAGAGGAACTGAGGCCTGGTAGCTTTAGTGTAGACATGGCACTCTATATAAGAATAAGACATAGAACATGTTTAGAATTCTGCAAAGGTATCTGTGTTGGTGAAGCGAGTGCGATATAAGATTCTTGTTTACAAATTAGTAAGTCATGGAGTTACATTGAAAGATGGAAAGAGTTACATGAAATATGGAAATGAAAAGGAAAATTGAAAAGGAAAAGAAATGGAAAATGGAAATAGAAAAATGAACGTATAAATAATAAAAATGGAAAATGGAAATAGAAACATGGTAAGTATAGATATGGCTAAGTATGGAATACTTATAATATGGAAATGGTGTGGAAAATTGGAAAAAATTGTAAGTATGGAAAGTATTGGAGAGTAGTCAGGAAGGAGAGTAGAGTGGAAAGAAGGAAAAATGGATAAGTATGAAGTTTGGAGAGTAAGGAAAATGAGAGTATACTTATTCAAAATTTCGAAAATGGAGGGGAACATTAGTGAAAATTGGTGAATAGAGGAGGACAAAGGGTGATATCTTGGGCATTTGACATCTATTTTTGATTTCGTAAGATGTTGAATGAATCTGAGACACAAGGCTACCTAATGAGAACATGGACATAGGCAATTTCCTTCTTTTAGTATCCTTTCTTTTCCTTCTATTTTGTTTCAAAGAGAAACTATCCCTGTTATACTTTCATGATGTAGAACTGTAGGACTGAAGTTGATTGGAAACTTGTTGGGTCTTCATGATTAGCAATTGAATATCTTTGGAACATTACAAGTTCATAAAAAATTGGTATTTATTTGATGGGTGAAAACACATAAACAAATGGCTCTAACTGTGGGACAGTGACCCCTTGTGGGTTGCTGAGAATCCAGAATCTTGGTCCATTGGGCTATGGATTCATCCCAATCCACTATCTTGATCCAGCAAATGCTTATTGGAAAACTTCACTAAAATAACAAAATATATACATGAGAAAACAAAATTATTCCTATCCTAAGATACTTGGAGATAAAGCTACTTTCAAGTGTAAGTAGACTTCCAATGTAGCCATGTACATAGCCAACTAATTTGATTACTCCCATCTCTGATTGGGAATGTTGTTTCATTGGCCATGTTTTGGAGACATTCTTTCATCATGCAATTACCATATTTCAATGGTGAGGTTGCAAAGATAAATTGTTGTTGACCATTTGTGAAGAATTGTAGAGCTATCTTTTGTTCTTCACAACCAATTTCATTGTCTTCATAAATAAAACATGTCACCTGTTGACAATTAAAATCCCAATGAGGTTTTTGCCCGCAAAGTATTGCTAAAATACTATTATTATAAGCTAACAATATAAATAATACTCGTAGGTGGGACCCCCTTTTAAATTGGGAGATAATATATGGTTCTTATTTTTATGCCACTGTTCGACACTGCTTACATGGTTGACGAGATCTTGTTTCAATTGGATGATGGATAGGTATTATTATGTGTTGGTTCTAATTGCGACAATTGGATGATGGATAAGGTGTGTTATGTGTTCTTTTTGCTGCTCTAGGCTCAAATTTTAGGTTACAACAGCTTATGTTATCCATTGTTATCATTGCTATATGCTCTTGGATCCATTACTGGGACACCTACACCAGAGACATATTAGTAATAATATATAAGAGCAGTGGAAAAGAAATAAAAATGTAACAAAATGAAAAAGGAAGGAATCAAATTATGCTAATATACTACTCTACATGCATTTAAATTGAAGTGATCATAGTTAATCCTAGCTAACAAGTTAATATCTATGCGATTTGATTGAGTTGTATGAAAAATGGTTGATTTATGTTATGGTGTAAGTTGGAAATGGATAAATGTGATATGGATCGCGTTCTTTGCAATTAGTGGGTGATGGTTTCGATACATTGTTTAATTGAATGAGTTAATGGGAAGTTGGTTGGCCTGTACTAAGGAATTAATTGACTGGGGGTGGAGGCGACATGCATTTACTGCACGTCACCCTTACTCTTTCCATTGGCTGCCACCCTAGTCAAGCTATTGTTCAATTGTGTTTGTTGTGGTTAGACTCTGACTTTCAAGCAGAGGAAAAACCACTCATCCAACTCGAGTTTTTAAGGTGCTCTTGGTTACAGGTATGTCTTTTTTCCATCCATGAATTTTCTCTAGTTATGAGATAGATAGTGGCTCGGATGTATAGGTTTTTTCTTTCCTTAAAGTATGGCAACTGTGTAAATTTGTGATATTTTTTTGGAATGAATCATTGGTGGTCTTCACTGCAACAATGTTTGTAGTCACAGTGTTATAGGTCATTCTGAGTGTTAGCATCCATAAAGGCTCTTTGTCATCCTTGTTGGTTTAGTTGGAGGGTTTCATTTGGTCTAGAGTGGTTGGTTGTCTTCATGCATTCGTATTAGCATACCCAGTCTTTGGTTGTTACGGGGTTTACTGGGTTTGAAACACCTCGTGTCACTGCGCATTGTTTCGCTTGGGTATGGGTTGTTCATGCTACTAAGGGTTGTGCAGTGGGTATATTGCTTCTTCTCGGCTCTATTTCATCTCAGCGTTGTTAGTTGGTTGGTCGGGAGAGCCACGAGAGTTATACCCTGCGTGTGTTGAGTATTGTTACAAGGCCAAGATGGAGCCTTGCTCCTATGTTCATGATCTCTCCTATCACAGGAATCATCACCCTATCTGTGAAGTTAATTGTGGTATACCTTGTGTGTGCACCATTGGTCTTAGGGGTTCTCACCTGATGATGGAAATCAACTCCATGTATCCCTATGCTGGTTCACAGAGCAAACCCTCGATTTCTCAAGCCCAGGTTTTGATAGAGTAAATTGTCATGGACGTCAGGTACATTGTTGGTTGTTATGAGTTGTTGGTGTATTATCAACAGTGTTCAATTTATGGCTCATCTCTATTTATTATGTTGATGGTGGTGTTGGTTTTGGTATTTATTCACTGCATTGGTTATTTTGACAATCAAATTGACAAACTCAGAATAATAATTGGTTGATTGGAGAATTGGTTCGAATGCAGAGTCGTTGTCTCTTACATTACAATTGTTGGATTGTTAACCCAACATTAGTTTACAATTGATTAATGCACAACAATGCTTCGTGCATGATGCGTGGGTATGTGTGTGGTGTCCCTACAAGATGTTAAGGAGTTAATGATTATCGTCTGTGTGTTTTTAATTTCCAAATGGAGTGTTGCAATCGTGGTAATTATGGTACAACCATCCACTATATTTGTTGTCGATATGATTTGATTACGCCATCAGAGGGGGTCATGAGTTTTTTAACATGGCTTGTTGCAATTTGATCAATTTATGTTATGAGATCGGGTATACTGTTGTTGCCTCGTTGTATTGGATTGATAGCCCAACATTATGAATGTTTAGAGTCAAAGAGAATTGGACCTATACAGTCACAGAAATACCCTTGCGTTTTGTCGAATGGTTTGTGTATTCCACAGCATAGTGTGATTTGAAGTGGTGATTGTTGTCTATGTGTTTAAATGGAAAGTCATGATATTTGCAATTTAAATTTGGATCGTTGTGTTGACTGTCCACTATGTATGTTTAACGAATATCATGCATTTTAATAGTGATAAGCACTAGTGGTGTGGCAATATGATCTCGTTAAAATATTAATTGTAGATGGAACTGAGGGATTAAATCGGGCATGCTTTCTGTGTCTATGTTGATGGAAGGTGATTGATTTTTGATGAATTGGCACTAAACAGAGTGGAAATAATTGATTGTGTATTCATTTGGAAATTGTTTTTAAATGTTAAATGGATAAATGAGAAGAGAAGATATCCTCAATATGTTTTTGTGGGATGCATACTGTCTTGTTTTGGTGACACTGTGTTGCAAATTGACTATGGACAGTGAGCAAGTTAATGCACAGAATTGTTTAAATTTTACACAGTAGTTGTTCTTTTGGCACAGTGATCATTTTGGTTGGTGTTGATATTTTACATTGATTTGGAATGAATGTATGGATTACATAATTAATTTTATGAATAGTACCCTCTCTCTTTTCCTTCCATTATTTCGCTTTTCGCTAATTACAACCCCCTCGCCTTCCCACATTCATTTTTCACTCCCTGTTCTAAAATTTAATTGCGGTCAAGAGGAATTATGTATTGAAGTAGTTTGAAGTCTTAGTTTCTTGGTTGGATTACAGTGATATTTTCTTCGATTTGCATTGCAGTTGATTGTTGTCGTCTTTGAGCAGTAACCATGTTTCTTTCCCCCACATTTTATCATTTTTCTCTCAATACAAACCCCTCGCATATCCCAGAACCTTTTTTCACCCCCTTCTCATCGACAACAGTTAAACAATTTGTATGGATTGGATTGCATGAGTCTGATATGTTGTTGAGCCAAAATCTATTTCATATTTTTAAAGATTCATCATGTATGGTTGTTAAAAGGACTATTTTCTAATCAATAATGCATGCAGGAATGATCTTTTTCAGTCGAGGTAGCCATGGCAGGGGAAACCGAGGAAGCAGTAATTGGAACAAAGGCCCAAGAAGGCCAAGATTCTCCATACACTTTGACGCTGGCTCACAAGAGTTAGGCCAGTTGTTTCACGCTGGATTTTTCAATTGGATTGGGCAAGGAATGGTCCAACCTAGGCCTGAAAGGCCTCCTTTCCAAGATCCACAAGCCCCTAGTATTCTCATGCCCCCTCATATATCATTGCAACCTGAGGTTCCTGAAAACGATGGATGGAAAGAGATTGTCCACCCGGCAATCTCTCAACATCGTGGCTAGCCCAATTTGTCCTTACTTGCTCCCCCACCTATTAACCAAATTGCCCAAGTTGCACCTGTCCACTCATCAATTTAGTCCTCTCATGTAGCAAAAGGTTGAAAATCGAGTCCCACCATGCCCTTGATAAAAGAAAATCCATTATTGCCCCTTCCTCACCCTCCAAATGATCTGATAAATCTGTGTTTTCCCAAATGCATTTGAGGGATGATTGTTCTCACGTGATCTATGATATTAGGCCTAAAGGCTCAGCACAGCCAAAGGCAAATTCATAAAAATCGAAGTGTGACAGTAGTAATCAAGGAAATATTGCATCTCAAAGTGGGAAATATGGTTTTTGAGTTTTTATGCTATTTATGTTGATGGAAGTTGACTTTAGAAATTTTGGATAACATGTTTTCTTTGGATATATGAGTAATATATTTTTTGAAAATAATTTCAAATATCTTGAGATAAAGTGTCAAATGTTTATATGATGATGGGAGTCACAAGGAGGGGTGTTTTTCTTAATTAACTAGTATGTTATGATTGTTAAGAGCTAAAGGGAGTCACAAGGGGTCCCACCTACTAGTTATTATTTATTTGTAACCCATATTATGATTATTACTTTTCCCCCTAATTAAAAATTTGGTTGAGTCTTTTAATTAACTTAACTAATGAGGTGGTTCAACTTCTTCATCCAATTCTAATTTGCTTAAAGGCAAAAGGAAAGGGAGGAATAAGAGGAGGATAGAAGGAGAAGCATACTAAGATTTGCACTTGAGTTTATGTTGAGATAGTTCATTTTTCATTCATTCCTTAATTTATCATAGCCTAATTATTTTTTATGATAGAAGGGTCTTATTGTAGATAGTAAGATTCAGGGTTGAATTACATCATTCAGTGTAACACCATGTTTCGCCCAGTTTGTAAAAATAACTATACTGGCCAAGAACTGTGGCAAACTCAAAAATGTGAACATGTGATGTAAATGGACCTTGTGAAAAAGGTCGATGAATGTGAATAATACTATGAATATATATATTGCAGGACTGTTGAGAGGGGATATGCTAAAAAAGAGACCACGATGGCTGAAGAAAGGTGGTGGAAGGCACCTAGAAAGGTGGCGTTAACTTCCACCGAAACCAATACCGTATTTGGACTTCACTGGCTCGGAGAACCAAGAGTGGCTCGTTGGCCTGAAATAAATTACTCATAGGTTGGTAGGTAGATGGCTCCTCGGGAATTAATGAGGGATGGGGGAAGTGAACCGCCCATCCATAGGAGCCTCGGACCTGACCACCACAAGGGAAATCGTGCCCCACACAACCTCACAAGAGGGGAATGTGTGAGGAAGAAGTGAGAAGGGGGGCAGATGCAAGGGAAGGAGAAAGAACTCTGGAGATATGCAGAGTGAGTGATAGCAGAGAAGGGGGAGAGTAACCCTCGTTCTCAGTCACTGGTAAACCGAGACGCAGTCTCGCAGCATCGTGGTCTCAGCTCAGGGGTGGCTAGTGGTAAATCTGTTGGGAGTTGTTGAGCCTACGGTTGGGTGGAAAAGAGCACCCCTCTCAGCAGTTGCACTCACCTCTGGTGTTATTTCTGATAAGTGTTTTTACATTTCGCATATTGAAATTTATATGCTGACATATATGCTCATAGTCTGTGTAGTTTTATGAATGGTTTGGGTATAAGACTACTTGTGTAGTGCTTTGAATTCAGAAATGGTGGTTGCATGATTATAATGGAAAGGCCACGTATAGCTTATGTTTATAAATAAATTTATATGTATATACGCACATTGAATCAATTCAGAGTTTAAGTCGTTCCTCGGGTAATCTATACCCTTACCCATCTCAGGTGATGCCCTAGATAAACCTCCCCATAGAGACACCCTTTAAAAAGCTCAGCAGAGGTAGCACTTTGTGTGCAGAGACTCTGCAGAGGTGCAGAAGTTGCAGAATCCCTTGAGGATTCAAAGGATAAGTATCAATCAATTGATGAGACCCTGTCGAAAGATCTATGGTCATTCACGACCGTTAGTTGGAAGGAATAAATGAGGGCGTTAAATGCCTTACCCCTTTTTCCTTTATCTTCGCGAGTAGCAAAGAAATCGGGACCATAGATCCCCAAGATCCATGAGATAATTTGGACTGTGGATTCATGTCCATGTGGCTTAGGAACGGAGCAATGGAAAGACAGGTTTGAGCTGTCAAATCTTGGTCTAAACAGCCGACAGTCGTTGGATCCGTTAGAAGATGCATGGGGGGTTAAACCTTCGTGAGTAGAAGTGCGAAGTCCCGAAGAGGGTTGTATCGGGATATCTGCGTTTGGGAGTTCAGGAGTCTAGGGAACAAGAGTCCGGGCACTCAACACCAGAAATCGTGAAACTGCGAAAGAATCTGAGTCATTCACTCTCACGCGAGATCCTCACCATCGAGGATTCGGACACCGGAAGTCAAAGAAGGAATTCCTTTGACTTCGCGAGTGGTGAAGTCACGAGAAGATTGGGAATGTCCATTTGAGGAGGACAGGTGGCAGAGATCAAGGAATCTCGTGAACTTGGAGATTCGGGGGTTGAGAGGGCCTCTTATCGACCTCAGAAGTCGCAAAGTGTCGAGAGTCAAGGCACAAGTGAGGAATGCATGACAGAACCACAAGGTGGGGCCCGCGTGATTGGCAAGTGAACACGCATTGCCTGGAGAATGGAGTCAATGCTCTATTGACTTCTCACATCTCAGGGTTTCGCAAGGAGAGAGTGAAAGAGTTGGGTGCTCCAACTCACGAAGTTGCGAGTGGCGAAATTGCAAGGAGCAAGGATAGTCGTTGGATCCAAGACACGGAAGGACCGTTGGATTAGGGCCTAATCGTGCATATCATGCATTCGGAGGTTGGAAGGGGTCACTTTCAACCATAGAAGTCACGAAGTGCCGAGGGCCGAGGCCCGTGAGAACACGGGGCACATCCATCAGGTGGGGCCCGTGTGATTGACAGGTGGGCACGTGTTGCTCGGAAAGGAAGTCAACCATTATTGACTTTTGTGTCTCGAGGATTCATGAGATAGGAGCATGAAGGCTCAACGCTCCAACTCGTGAGGTTGTGAGTTGCGAGAAGTGCGAAGAGGAAGTCAACCATTGTTGACTTTTGCGTCTCGAGATTTTGGAGAAGAAGAGAACGAGAGCTCAACGCTTCCACCTACGAGGTTGCGAGTAGCGAAAAGTCGATAAGCGCTTAGCTGGTTTAAGCATGTAGACACGGGACAGGTTCATGTGGACAAGACCCCAAGGGGGAACCTTGCCACTTGCTAGCCCTGTCGAGGTTTAGCACTTCGTTGTGTCGGGGTTTGTAGAGTCGAAAGACTCGACGCTCTGGTATCACTAAGTCACGAAGAGCAAAAGAATTCCATACCTGTTCAGCCTGTGATCGCGACCCACGATCACATGGAGGTGGAAAAGGAAGGAACTAGCCTACGTTAGGCCCCCGTAGGACTTTGGGGATCTTGATCCTTGAGTTTTCGACGAAACTTTTTGTTTTTCCCTAGTGGGTATGTGACATTCAAACACTTATTTTTCAGAGGTGTTGATCTATCTTTGATAGTCTGTGTAGACTTGTATGTTTGTGAATTAGTTTTCATGACTGACAAAGGATATTGTGCAGAGTCGAGTGGGCATCAATGTGTGGCAAGTTGATCCATATTTTAGAGTTCATTTTTTTTATTTTCTGTCAAAGGTCCTTTTGTATGTTCCATCAAGGATGTCTAAATTTGACTTTCGTCCGAAATTTTTGCATGAAATTTTGTAAAAGGAATGACTCTTTGGTGAATTGGAATGAAATAAAGGATTGATTTATGTCTCATCTATCTTGATTATCATCTTGGTCTCTTTACTTATGTCTCTACAATTATTTCAGCAACTATTTTATTTAGAAAATCATATTTAAATGAATTTTTCAACAAGCTTTTAATTGTAAAAAAGACTAGCCTAAGC
This sequence comes from Picea mariana, assembly GCA_032191745.1. NCBI lineage: Eukaryota > Viridiplantae > Streptophyta > Pinopsida > Pinales > Pinaceae > Picea > Picea mariana. The sequence goes on from JASDQU010711132.1 coordinate 10,233, forward strand.
ACTTGTAATCAATACTTGTGAGTTAGGATTTTATTTTTGATGGATATAAACATAGGGTGACATTCCCGTCTATTTTTCTTTAGCCAAGCAGAATCCGAAAATGCTTGAGTAAGATCATTTCATATCTTTTCCTCGACATTTATTTGGCAACCATACTAGGTAGATCTTCGATATCTCTCTAGTTAATTTTTATACTCGATTTTCATCGATACATCTACTTTTTTTATATTGATTCTTTGACTGTTGTATTTCTTAATGACTGTGACTGTTGCAAGGCAGCCCAATATTGAGCCCGGTCTTCAAGATCAGACCATCATTTCTTTGAATCTATTTAATACCATTTTAGACATTGCCAATACCCATGTTGAGCATAACCATTCATGGGCAGAAATTGAACGAGATATTAGCGCTCATGAATGATTGGAATCTAGACATAGACAGCCTATAAATCAGCAGTAACCTTCTTGTTTCTTCAGTTTTGGCATTTCTTTCATGTCCTTAGACTCTCGTGTTTCTAGAAGAAGAAGAGGCTTATCACCTTAAATTAATCCCATTGCTAAAATAGGAAGAAGGAACGTTGTGTTATCCTCCCAACCAAGTGCTCTAAGGAGAACTTTGTCTGATTCATTCATTTCGTCTTTCTTTTCCCCATCTATCATCCACAAGATGGCATCTAGTGGTGGCTCTGGTGGCACTGGAAGTGCTTCCTCTTCCCAGTATTCATCTTCGTCAGTGATTGGTAGTTTATATAGCCACCATATCCCTGTCCAATCTACCACAAATCCCACCAAAGTCATTAAAAAGTATGGGCTTTTTCAGTTTGAAGAAGACGCCACAACCACACCATGCCATGTGTCCTCTCCTCTTAACTTATCACCTGCTACTCATCCACTTCCTAAATTCAAGGAGCATCTTCCTAAGTTCTCTGGGAATAACACTGTCACTACAAATGAACACATGGTGGAATTTTCTAATGCTTGTCATAACATAGGAGTCAATGACAATGATATTGGTATGTGTTTATTCATCAATTCCTTGGAAGGAAAGGCTGTGGTCGATTTCTTTGACCTTCCTCCTAAGATTTTGTCTACTTGGGAGGAGTTAATCTATTGGTTCATATCCACTTATGGGCAATCTAAAATCCCTGCCAAGAAGTTATGGGAATACAATAACATCACCTATAAAGATGGTGGGACCATCAAGTCCTTCAACTTGTGTTTCACCAAGTTATACAATCAAATCCCTGAACTCATTCGACCTCAGAACCAAGCCGCTTTCATGCATTAATACAATGCATTACCTTCCCCTTATCATCATAGGCTTGAGGAAAAATCCATTGATAATCTCGGTTCTGCTCTGCATACTTGCTCAAAGTATGAAGAACAACTTGAAAGAACAGGTCTTCCCCAGGGAGAATCAGTTAAACAAACAGACATGCCTACCCTCTTACAGCTAGTACAATATATGAACAATCATATGATAGTGTTTGAACGAAAGGGAATGGTCTCCCCTCTCACTTCTGGAGCTTCATCCTCTTATGCACCCCCCTTTAGAAGTCCAATTGAGAATAATTTTCAACGTAAAGCTATCTTGCCTCGAATTTGGTGTAACTTTTGCAAGGAACACCATGAGGAAACTACATGTGAGGTAAAGAAGAGTGCCAGATATACGATCTTTGGTAAGAGACCAGAAGCTACTATCAATGTCCTATATTTTTCAAAGCCCAAAGACGTCATGGTCATCAATACTAGGAACAAAGCCTATGCTTCCAAGGGAAAATTTGATCCTCCTTGTAGTTCTTCTAGCCCGATCTCATCTGCACCTGCTGCTACTATTCAGGTTCCTAAGGCTCCTGATAGTGAAGTAATAAATTCTCGTCTCCCCTCTTCCAAGTACAATATCTTAAATCAATTGGCCAACATCAAAGTAGATGCAACCCTTCTGGACATGGTTGTCATCCCTGAACAACAGATGCATCTGAAACAATTCATGGAAGGGAAAGATTTCGTTGTAGCCAACCTCTCTGAAAAGGTAAACAAAAAGGATTTGTTTGTAAATAAAGTAGGTGTACATAAATTTTGATACCTTGTAAAAAATCCCCCTTTTTATATTTTTGTAAATATTATGGATAAGATTGCCCATTGTTGCCTCATTGATGGTAGTTCAGGCCCAAGTGTGATGTCGAAGATTATTATGGAAGAATTAGGATTGTATTGTACGAATGAAAATGCCAGAAGCATGCTCTCCTATAATGTCCTACAACAAACGACCATAGGTGATATTAAATATGTAACCTTAGTTTTATGCGCACACCCTGAAATAAGGACAACCCTTAGTATTCAGGTAATCGATATGTCGGTAAGAAATTACTCAACTATCTTGGGAAGAGATTGGCAAGCCTTAACAGGTGGATATCTCTCACTTGACAGAACACATTTTTTTGTTCCTCGGAATGGTAAGAACATTATAGTCCTTAGAGAGGGAAGAATTTCACCCTACATAGAGAGTGTTCCACAACCTATTGTAAACTATATCGAGGAATACCTAGGATTATATTCCATATTTGTTGACGAGGATAATATTCCTTTGGAACAAATCGATTTAGATGATGATATGTGCCACATGCACTTTGATGGTTCACACTCTGATGAAGGTAATGGGGTTGGCATTATCTTGGTTTCCACTGTAGGGAAAATTCATAATTTTTCCTACAGGTTAGAGTTTTCTTGTACGAACAATGTCACTGAATTTGAAGCTTTATTATTAGGCATTGAGAACTCCTATAATCTCGGTTGTGGTCACTTTTTAGTTTTTGGGGATTCTGAGCTTGTTGTGAACCTTGTACGTAAAATTCATTCTCCTAGCAACAACTTGATAAAACGTTACACCCAAACTATTTGGGCACTTATCTCAAACCTATTATTTTTCAACATCACTCATGTTAAGCGGGAATTAAATTAAATGGTTGATTGGTTAACTGTCTTTGCAGCTTCTAATAATCAGCAACCTTTGCCTTGCAGGCCTGATTGTTCCTTTCAATCTCTACATCGTCCACACATCCCCGACAATGTAGAATCTTGGTAGACCCTCCCTAACGATGAGAGTTTTTGTGCTCGCATTCAAGATGAACCTCTCAATCCTAAGGAAGTTATATCCATAGAAGACAACAAGATTCCTAAGGGCTTGGCTCCTATTGAGAGTTTGTTTTCATCGAGTGATGTAGGAAACAAAGAAAAATAGGGAGAAGAGGAGTTAAGAAGGATGGTGGGTGAAACCATCTCCTTGAACATTGGGGCACTTGAATCTTCAAAGAATGTTAAAATAAGTACCCAATGTTCTGATAAAGAAGAAATGAGGTTTGCCAAGCTACTTGGTGGATTTCAAAATGTTTTTGCTTGTTCTTATGAGGATCTTCATGGTTTTGATCCTAATCTTACACATCATGTTATTCACATCAAGGCATGAAACCAGATAAGAAAAAATAGAGACCTATTAACTCTGCATTTAAAGAAACTTTTCAAAGGGAGTTGGAAAATTTCTTAAAGGCTGGGATTATTTTTCTAGTCTACTCTGAATGGGTTTCCAATTGGGTACTTGTTCCGAAGACCACTGATCGTATTAGAACTTGCATTAGTTTTATCACTTTCAGTCAAGCTATTATGAGAAATCCTTTTTCTCCCCTCAATATGGAAATGATTCTGCAGTAGTTTGTAAGGTCACAGATGAGGCCCTTACTTGACAAAATTTTGGGTTACAGTAAAATCAAGGGAAAAGGGGCAGATGTTCACAAAACCACTCTTATCACAAATTGGGGTACCATTACTTATAAACGCCTGCCTTCTGGCTTACCAGATGCAAGTACCACTTTTAAAATACCTATACACACAACTCTTAATGAATTGGTCAGTATCCATATCTATATTGATGATCTAATTGTGTATGTTAAAGGACCGATAATTACCTCGGAGTTCCAAGCATTATTTTTGGGTCCCTTCGAAATTGATTTTGTCTTGGATAGTAACTCTTACATTCTACAGGATTTACAAGAGAAATTTTTTCCTACAGCACTAACGGTTCTCGCTTGAAACATTTCGAGGGACCGAAGTGAAAAGTCATAATGCTGTTTGGATTTTCTGTATACTAGTAACCTAGCTCTGCTTTCATTTTTGCACTATTTTATTTTTTTCCCTAAAATATTTTGACTTATGCTTTTTTTTTTTTTTCCTACTGCTCTTACATTTCTTTCATTTTATTGTTGTTGTTTTAAATTTTGCGATTTTTTTTCTGTCATGATTTTGTTTGCTACCATCTTTTAATTAATTTGGTCAAAATAAAACATTGGATCAGTCTTCCATAGTGACACTCCTGTGAAGCATTGTTAGTAAATAACAATCAAGCTTACACAGTTGTTACGATGTTTCCCCTGAATCATACCTGAATTTGTTATCTTCTTTCACTATTGTTTTATAAAGATATTGGTTATCTCTCACTTCTTCTTGCCATTTCTTCATCCATTTAAGATTTAAAAGAGCAAATCCATAATTTTTCTCCTTGAAGTAAAGAGCATATTTCGATTGAATGATTATGCATACAGTGGTAAAACACCTCATACTTAATACTTTTCATGAGTTATTCCCAAATTCCCGGTCATTTTTCCATTAAATCCGCTCACTTCCCCCTGTTGCATAATCTTCCTGGCTATATCTTCTTGACCTGTTGTTCTTGGTTTGTGAAACCATGAGTTCTGATTTCTAAATCTGTTGAAAACAAATTTTCCAGTGTATTCTCCAGTCTGTTGATGATTAAAATCGCAACGAGGTTTTTGCCCTCAAAGTATTGCTAAAATCCTATTATAAGCTAAAAATATAAATGATACTAGTAGGTGGGACCCCCTTGCAGATTGGGAGATAATATCTGGTTCTTATTGTTGCGCCACTATTCAACACTGCTTACATGGTTGACGAGATCTTGTTTCAATTGGATGATGGATAGGGCTTATTATTTGTTGGTTCTAATTGCGACAATTGGATGATGAATAAGGTGTGTTAAGTGTTTTTTCTACTGCTCTAGGCTCAAATTTTATGTTACAACAGCCTATGTTATCCATTGTTATCATTTCTATCTGTTTTTGGATCCATTATTGGGATACCTGCACCAAAGACATATTAGTAATAATATATAAGAACAGTGGAAAAGAAATAAAAATGTAACAAAATGCAAAAGGAAGGAATCAAATTATGCTAATATACTACTCTACATGCATTGAAATTGAAGTGATCATAGTTAATCCTAGCTAACAAGTTAATAGCTATGCGATTTGATTGAGTTATATGAAAAATGGTTGATTTATGTTATGGCATAAGTTGGAAATGGATAAATGTGATATGGATCGCACTATTGGAAATTAGTGGGTGATGGTTTCGATACATGGTTTAATTGAATGAGTTAATGGGAAGATGGTTGGCGTGTACTAAGTAATTAATTGACTGGGGGTGGAGGCAACGTGCATTTACTACACATCACCCTTACTCTTTCCATTGGCCGCCACCCTAGTCGAGTTGTTGTTGAACTGTGTTTGTTGTGGTTAGACTCCGACTTTCAAGTAGAGGAAAAACCGCTCGGCCAACTCGCATTTTTAAGGTGCTCTTGGTTACAGGTATGTCTTTTTTTCATCCATGAATTTGTTCTGGTTATGAAATAGATAGTGGCTTGGATGTATGGGTTTGTGCTTTCCTTAAAGTATGACAACTGTGTAAATTTGTGATATTTTTTTGGAATGAATCGTTGGTGGTTTTCACTGGAACAATGTTTGAAGTCACAGTGTTATAGGTCGTTCTGAGAGTTAGTATCCATAAAGGCTCTCTGTCATCCTTGTTGGTTTAGTTGGAGGGTTTCATTTGGTCTAGAGTGATTGGTTGTCTTTGTGCATTCGTATCAGCATACCCAGTCTTTGGTTGTTATGGGGTTTACTAGGTTTGAAATGCCTTGTGTCACTGCGCATTGTTTCGCTTGGGTATGGGTTGCTCATGCTACTAAGGGTTGCGCAGTGGGTATATTTCTTCTTCTCGACTTTGTTTCATCTTAGCGTTGTTAGTTGGTTGGTCGAGAGAGCCATGAGGGTTATACCTTGTGTGTGATAAGTATTGTTACAAGGCCAAGATGGAGCCTTTCTCCTCTGTTCATGGTCTCTCCTATCACAGGAATCGTCACCCTGTCTGCAAAGTTAATTGTGGTATACCCTGTTTGTGCACCATTGGTCTCAGGGGTTCTCACCCAATGATGAAAATCGACTCCATCTCTCCCTGTGTTGGTCCACAAAGTAAACCCTCGATTTCTCAAGCCCAGGTTTTGATAGAGGAAATCGTCATGGTCATCGGGTACATTGTTGGTTGTTATGATTTGTTGGTGTATTATCGATTGTGTTCAATTTCTGGCTCGTCTCTATTGATTATGTTGATTGTGGTGTTGCTTTTGGTATTTAGTCACTGCATTGGTTATTTTGACAATCAAATTGACAAACTCAACATGATAATTGGTTGATTGGAGAATTGGTTCGAATGCACAGTCATTGTCTCTTACATTACAATTGTTGGATTGTTAACCCAACATTAGTTTACAATTGATGAATTCACAACGATGCTTCGTTTGTGATGCGTGAGTATGTGTGTGGCGTTCCTATAGCATGTTGAGGAGTTAATGATTGTTGTCTGTGTGTTTTTAATTGACAAATGGAGTGTTGCAATCGAGTAATTATGGCATGGCCATCCACTGTATTTGTTGACGATATTATTTGATGATGCCATCAGAGAGGGTCATGAGTTTTTTAACATGGATTGTTGCAACTTTATCAATTTATGTTATGACATCGGGTATATTGTCGTTGCCTCATTGTATTGGATTCATAGCAACATTGTGAATGTTTAGAATCAAAGAGAATTGGACCTGTACAGTCACAAAAATACACTTGTGTTTTGTCAAATGGTTTGTGTATTCCACAGCATAGCATGAGTTGAAGTGGTGATTGGTGTCTGTGTGTTTAAATGGCAAGTCAGGATCTTTGCAATTTAAATATGGATCGTTGTGGTGATTGTCCACCATGTATGTTTAAGGAATATCATGCATCTTAACAGTGATAAGCACGAGTGTTGTGGAAGTATGATCTCATTACAATATTAATTGTAGATGGAACTGAGGGATTAAATCAGGCATGCTTTATGGGTCTGTGTTGATGGAAGGTGGTTGATTTTTGATGAGTTGGCACTGAACAGAGTGGAAATAATTGACTGTGTATTCATTTGGAAATTGTTTTAAAATGTTAAATGGATAAATGAGAAGAGCATAGCTCCTCTACAAGTTGTTGTGGGATGCATATTGTCTTGTTTTGGTGACACTGTGTTACAGATTGACTACAGACAGTGAGCAAGTTAATGCACATAATTTTACATAGTAGTTGTTCTTTTGGCACAGTGATCATTTTGGTTGGTGTTGATCTCTTACATTGATTTGGAATGATTGTATGGATTACTTAATTAATTACCATTATTTCGCTTTCTGCTAATTACAACCCCCTCGCCTTCCCACATTCATTTTTCACTCCATGTTCTAAAATTTAATTACAGTCAAGAGGAATTTTGTATTGAAATAGTTTGAAGTCGCAGTTTCTTAGTTGGATTACAGTGATATTTTCTTCAATTTGCGTTACATTTGATTGTTGTGGTCTTTGAGCAGTAACCATGTTTCTTTCCCCCACATTTTATCATTTTTTTCTCAATACAAACCCCTCGCATATCCCAAAACCCGTGTTGACCCCCTTCTCATCGACAACAGTTAAACAATTTGTATGGATTGGATTGCATGAGTCTGATATGTTGCTGATCCAAAATCTATTTCATATTTTTCAAGAGTCATCATGTATTGTTGTTAAAAGGACTATTTGTTAATCAATCATTCATGCAGGAATGAGATTTTTCAGTTGAGGTAGCCATGGTAGGGGCAACCGAGGAAGAGGTAATTGGAACAGAGGCCCAAGAAGGCCAAGATTCTCCATACACTTTGACACTGACTCACAAGAGTTAGGACAGTTGTTTCAGGTTGGATTTTTCAATTGGATTGGGCAAGGAGTGGTCCAGCCTCGTCCTAAAAGACCTCCTTTCCAAGCTCCACAATCCCTTGGTATTCCCGTGCCCCCCCATGTCTCATTGCAACCTGAGGTTCTCGAAAACGAAGGATGGCAAGAGATTGTCCACCCGGAAGTCTCCCAACATTGTGGCTGGACCAATTTGTCCTTACCTTCTCCCCCGCTTATTAACCAGATTTCCCAAGATGCACTTGTCCACTCACCAGTTTAGTCCTCTCATGCTATCAAAAGGTTGAAAACGGAGGCCCACCATGCCCTTGACAAAGGAAAAGTCACTGTTGCCCCTTCCTCACCCTCCAATGGCTCTGATAAATCTGTGTCTTCCCGGATGCATTTGAGGGATGATTGTTCTCACGTGATCAGCGAGATTAGGCCTAAAGGTTCAGCACAACCAAAGGCAAATTCAAAAAAATAGAAGGGTGACAGCAGAAATCAAGGAAAGATTGCATCTCAAAGTGGGAAATATGGTTTTTGAGTTTTTATGTTATTTATGTTGATGGTAGTTGACTTCAGAAATTTTGGACATCATGTTTTCTTTGGATATATGAGTAATATATTTTTTGAAAATAATTTTAAATATCTTGAGATAAATTGTCAAATGTTGATATGATGATGGGAGTCACAAGGAGGGGTGTTTTGCTTAATAAACTAGTATGTTATGATTGTTAATAGCTAAAGGGAGTCACAAGAGGTCCCACCTACTAGTTATTATTTATTTCTAACCCTTATTATGATTATTACTTTTCCCCCTAACTAAAAAATTGGTTGAGTCTTTTAATTAACTTAACTAATCAGGTGGTTCAACTACTTCAACAAATTCTAATTTGCTTAAAGGCAAAAGGAAAGGGAGGAACAAGAGGAGGATAGAAGGAGAAGCACACTAAGGTTTGATCTTGAGTTTATGTTGAGATATTTCAGATTTCATTCATTTCTTAATTTATCACAGCCTAATTTTTTTTTATGATAGAAGGGTCTTATTGTAGACAGCAAGATTCAGGGTTGAATTACATCATTCAGACACTTGTTTTTCAGAGGTGTTGATCTATCTTTGATAGTATGTGTAGACTTGTATGTTTGTGAATTAGTTTTCATGACTGACATAGGCTATTGTGCAGAGTCGAGTGGGAAGCAATCTGTGGCAAGTTAATCCAACTTTTAGAGTTCAGTTTTTTTTATTTTTTGTCAAAGGTCCTTTTGTATGTTCCATCGGGGATGTCTAAAATTGACTTTGGTCCTAAATTTCTGAATGAAATTTTGTAAAAGGAATGACTCTTTGGTGAATTGGAATGAAATAAAGGATTTATTTATGTCTCATCTATCTTGATTATCATCTTGGTGTCTTTACTTCTGTCTCTACAATTATTTCAGCAACTATTTTATTCAGAAAATCATATTTAAATGAATTTTCCAGCAAGCTTTTAATTGTAAAAAATACTAGCCTAAGCACTTGTAATCAATACTTGTGAGTTAGGATTTTATTTTTGATGGATATAAGCATAGGGTGACATTCCCATCTATTTTTCTTTAGCCAAGCAGAATCTGAAAATGATTGAGTAAGATCATTTCATATATTTTCCTCAACACCACCCATGGAACCTCTTGTTGCAAATCCCCTTCTTATTTTGATGCTTGGAAGATATCTTCTTTATTAAACTCTTCTCCATATGATAAATCAATAGCTTTAAGGTTTAATGTAAAGTGACAACTTTTATCAACATTTTTCGTTAATACCATGTAGTCTTTCCTCTTGTGACTTTGTATAAACTGGTTGTGGCAATTGAGAACCTGCTACAACATTTTGATCATGAATATGTTCAATGAAATCATTGTGTACATCTAGTGTAGGTTAATTAAATCCATATTTAAACTCATTATGATCATTACTCTCAAATTGAGAACATAAGAGGTCAAAATTTCCCTCTAATGGAGTATGTAGAGGATGGTATTCTTCTTGAATTGAAACCTTAGGGTTCTCATTTTCATTTTCAAGAACAATATTTCTTCTAAATCACATCTTTCATCAAATATTTCTTCTAAATCTATTACTCCATTGTCTTGGAACAATATTGGGAGGTTTAGTATATTAGCATTGGTTTCATAATTATTTGTTTCAATGACTTGAGCTCAATACATTAACTCTTTCCCATTGCACTTTCCCTCTTGCTTCAATAAAAATAGCAGATTCATGGGAAAAGCATTTTCATAACAACTAAAAATTATGATATCATTTGGAAAAAATTCTTGAGGAATATTATGAAGGACTTTCATAAATCTGAAAGTGAAATCTTTGATTATCTCTTCCTCATTCATCTATATTTCAACCAAACTCAAGAAAAGAGAATATGGATCTTTTCTTGGGAAATATTTCTCAAAAACTAAATTTTCTAATACATCCCAACTAGTGATGGTTTTAGGCAGTAATGAATAAAACCATTCACTAGCATTTTCCTTTAGAGTTAAGATAAATAGTCAGCATGCAAAATCATTTTCAGCCGCATTATAAATATCACAAGCACTATCAAAATTAACCAAATATTTCTCTGCATCCTCCGAAGTATTTTCGAAGAACATGGGAAACTTGTCCATGGAAATATCTCGTTGTGGATGAACTTCTCCTTGAAAATTAAGTGTAATTTTGTGCAATTGTTTCTTTCTTTGGGTACATTCTCCCTTTATAGTAAGTTGAACAAGTTTTGTTGGGCTTGATTGGGAAGGAAAAATATCATCACAACATGAAAGAAACTCCTTGGAGGAGTCTTCATATAGAACTTCTTGAAACTCTAGAATCTTTTTGGTGGAATCACCCAGGAATTTTTCTTCAAAATCTAGAGTTTCGATGATGGACTTGTCAGTGAGATCATCCTCCCAAATATTGGATGATTCTTTGGCTCTATATAATTTGGCACAGTTGACTTATGCCTAAAACTTCGATAATATGTCTTCAAGGCCATTTGATACTCGTTCAATAAGGTTTTCAAGAAATTGGTTCATCTCAAATCAATCTCTTGATCCTTTTTTTAAAACTTCAACTAGACAGATTCCAGTTTTCCAATAGTATCTGATACTTAAAAAAAGAGTAGCATTTTTCTTGAAAATGAATCGTTTCCATTTATGGTTTGCAAAAACATCATTTTGTTCTCCCTAGTATGTTTGCAAAAAATATTGATGTTCAGATTGTTCAAGATCTAAACAAAAATATCATGAGGATAAACCCCCCTTTGTTTTTAAAGAGGTGGTGCTCCTCTCTTGATATATTGGAATATTCTTTGTATGGTTGTAGGTGAATGCAATGGGTGAGTGCTATAGAGAAAACCCCAAAATATATTTCAACAAAAATCACATTTAACATATTTATTCATTAAGCACATCATCTTGTTCATGGAAATAAAAATAAATAGATATAACTAAAAGAGATTAGTACATAGTTTGCTTTCAATAAATATATTTCCTTCCTTTTAAAATGTTGTGAATCCAAGATCAGCTATGACTTTGCAAGATGAAAGAAAAGTAAAATGGAAAGGTCATTAAATAACCTTAGATAAGTATTTCATTTAAAAATGAAAAACAATATGATGGGCACACTCCAAAAATATCATACTCAAAAATCTCAAAGTATGAAAAATCATTAGAGTTATGCCCCGAAATAGTTCTTTCTAGGAGAAATCAATGATAATATCTTAATTATGATGAGTCTAAAAACATCTTAAAAATAAGAATGAAATGAAAGCCTCAAAATTCTCAATGAAAAATATATAAATTGTAATAAGACTATATTTTCTTTTTACAATCTTGGGTTTTGCTCCTTTGGACCTGGAATGTCTTGAAATGACTGAAGAATTTAGAGATAGAGAAGATCACACCAAGATCTTCATGTAGGAAAAAATACATATAAAATTGATTCACAAAATACATGTAGGAAAAAATACATGTAGGAAAAAATACATGTAGGAAAGAGTCTAGAAGAGAGAAAGATGAAGGGAAAAGTCACACAAATTGATTCACAAATCTTTGGAGATGCAAAACTTTCTTCCAGCAAAAAGACCCATGTAGCAAAATTCTCCAACAGCCAACAACGTCAATGCCAACAATGCTCACCCTTAAATCTACCTCTTCTTTTCTTTTATAATATTTTATTCATATTATTGAAGCTTGTTTTCATTTAGGTGGGTTTTATTTTCCCTCTTTGTGAGCTTAGATATGTGTGCCTTCATTTGGGACCCACTTTAGAAGCTCAAGAATTTCTTTAAATAAATCAATTTCTGAAAATAATTTATTTTTAAAACTAAAAATAGTATCGAATATAATTTAATTTTTAGGACATGATAACTTATATTTCAGCCATTGAAACCAATTCTATATTTTTCTTCATTGATTCACCTTTCCGACAAGGTCTCGTTTTCTCAAAACAGGCATCTGGATCAAAATTTATGAGCTCTGGAAGATGGAGACTCGACCAATGTTGATCTGGTTCGTGCATAAATCCTGTCCTTTGATTTCAAATTCGAATTCTTTATCCCACATGCATTGTGGGATAGTGCTCTTGAAATATTTATATTGAAATTGCATCTCCATGTTCTTTGTATGTGAGTTAGAGGGAAGCCATATAATTCCATGTATCTTGTGCACAATGTATCTTTTAACCACCACATTATTACCTAGTCATTGTGCCAACTAATTGTCCAGACATCTCTATCTGTCATTTTGTCACCCAGGGGTTTACGTGAAATATGGAAATGAAAAGGAAAATGGAAAATGGAAAATTGAAAAGGAAAAGAAATGGAAAATGGAAACATGTTGGGTCTTCATGATTAACAATTGAAGATCTTTTGAACTTTCCAAATTCAAAAAAAAAAAAATCGGTCTCTATTTGATGGGTGAAAACACATCAACACAGTGTTAACACATGTTGAAGAAATGTTGATTGCATGAGTTAATTTGATACTATAGGTCACGCGTTCTCGTGGTGGTCTATATATATATATATATATATATATATATATATATATATATATATATATATATATATATATATAGTCGTCACACAATTAGCTTCCCATAATATATCAATTCAATTGCTAAAAGCGTGAATCCCCATCACATTAAAGATATGGATATTTTAATTTTCGGAAGAGAAGGGCCTAAATCTAAATACTATAATTATGTTGTTAGTAGATCACATCTAATGGATGCATTGTATTACAAAATTCAAAAGAACAAATATTTTCATGATGTTATTAGGGTCCTACCCTAACCTCCCTATTTTAGGATACCTAGGAGTTAGTTAATTATTATATGTGGCCATCTTCTTTGAATAAATCTCATTGGATAGTAGTGGATAGTTATTTAATGTAAAAGGGTCCACGTTATTAGGCCCACTAGGTAGTTGGTGCCCATTAGTGAGGAGACCACAAGTAGTTAGGGTTTTTCTACTGAAAATATGTTTAAAGAGATAGGAGACAATGAAATTTTTGTCTTGTGTTGTGTATTTGGAGCTCTAATTAGTGAAAGGTCACCCCACCTCAAGAGGAAAGTGAACATTGTTTTCCTTCTTCGCAATATCATAATATAAGTGTATATTTTATAGACTCCATATTATTGTCTCTTGTTTATAGTTATTTTGGATTTATATTCTTTGTATACTTGGTTGTGTTTCAAGTTTAAGGGTTAAGGAACACTACAAGTGGTATCAGAGTTCTTTCTTGAGCTAGCACGCCTCTGAATTTTAGTAGAATTTTTTTCAAGCTAGAGATGTATTCTAGCATATTTAAATAACACAATGATCTATCATAATTTATTGGTTAAAAATGTAGTTGGAGAAAAATGCATGAAGGAAATACAAATGGAATTACTTCTTGGAAACCCTTGTAACCCCTATTGGTATCCCTTTAAGTAGTATTTCATCAGACAAATCTTGTATATGAAATATCACTTCCACTTACCTTTAGGTAAATTGGAAGTCCCATAGGTATACATAAAATAAACTCTAGACCAATTGATCAGTTATCTTATTGTTATAGTACATTGAGAACAACACTCGAGGGGATCACTCTCTAGTACCTAGGTAGTCAGGTCATACAACTAAGGACATGGTTGAGCCTCCTTAGTTAGTGCCATGAGATATTGGGTGGATTACTATTGTTGTTCCCCACAAGTATATCAAAGAGTTATAGAACCTAGAACTCCTATATCTCTAGGATCCTACAAACCCTAGTTTTTGCATCCAACCAGTGAAATTCCTACATCTTTGCATCCATAAGGAATTTGGATATTTTTTCATTGCAATTATAATAAAATAGGAATAATACTCCCATAGGGGTAGTAATCAAAAAAAATGTCAAGGCCGTTATGGAACACCTATCTCAAAAGACTCTTGATATCGTGTTGATCACTTGGATCACCCTCTCAAGTAAGCATTTTTGTGTGGACCCAATATTACAGTGATTCGAGGTATATATGAATAGAATCCTTTCAAGATATTGATTGCAATAAGATAAGTGGGAAATAAAATTTCCACAAAATCTTTGGTCGTCCCCTAGTTTAGACTCGCAACATTGCCAACTCGAAGAACCAACAATGGGCCCAACCCACTTAGTGCCAAGATCTAGATAGCAAGGTTGTAGGCATTAAGGCTACACTTAGCATTATAATGAAACAATCAAATCACATAGAAACTTCTTGAAAATGTGAGGTGACCACTTAAATATAAAGGTAACATATCCAAACAATGATCCAAGCAAGTGGGAATTTCTCACTCATGAAGTACAAGTCGCACACATGTTTCAGGCTAACCCCTTCCTGCACTTTCAGAATCACAATTCATGGCATCATTCTCCAAAGGTAAACATGAACAAATTTGATGGTTTTGATCCCTTGGGGTGTATTAACCAAATGGAACATTATTTATCTATCCATGGAATTATCAGTGACCTACACAAATTAAAAGCGGGGTTTTATATTTTGATGTTGAATGTTGGTAGTTGTGGAAATGGTATAAGAAGTATTATGAAGGGTACATTGCATAGACTGAGTTTGTCAAAGTAATTTATTCTTCTTTTGAACGTGATAGTCAACATTTGAGATTCCTAACAAAATTGTGTAGAGTGGGAACAATTATGGACTATATTATTGCCTTTGAGGAATTGGAAATCTGCACAAAGGGCCAATATTATTTATTTTTTAAAGAATGTTTCATTAGTGGTCTCGAGGAAGCAATTTGAACGCACATCATGATGCAATTCCCACACACATGGTTGGAATATTGTGATAGAACTAAAGAAGTTGAGATAATGATTGTTGAGCCTCTAAATTGACATCGCCACTACCCTATTATACTCCTCATCTATACCTTTTTGGATTACCTAAGCTTGGATAAATGACAAAGAACACTACCATTGATGAGGTCATAAGGTAAAGTATAATTAATCCATGCATTTTTGTGGTTTATTGAGCTAGGAGACTAAATGTTTCATGTACTAATGTTTTAATTTGTCGTGTATAACCTTTGACCTCTAGATGAGTCCAGCCTTTATGTACCAGCTCAGCCATCCGGTACTTATGCGCTAGATTGCCACTATCTGAATCTGGTACCAAGTGCACCTTCCATTCAGATCCGGTATTGAATCTCACCTTTCGTGATCCGGTACCAACGGTCACAGATTGTCATGATCCGGTACCAACCACTTGTGCACTATTCGGATCCGGTACCATTTACCAAATCTCACCTGTCACGATCCAGTACCAATATAGGAAGAAGAATATACCAATTTTAGCTCTAGATCATACTAAATATAATTGTTGGATGTTTTATGAATCATTAAAGCTCTAGCAAGGTTATGATAATCTTGTTTGTTTATTGCTTCATCCTCATACACTTCATGTCATGAGGATGAAGCTTAAAATATGTAACCAAATATATAAATTTGACAATTGACTGATTTGCTAAATATTTCACCTCCTTGTGTTTCATGACTAAGATTGTTTAAATAGTCATGGCAAGGATGGTGGAAGTAGTAGACAGTTAGTATAATCCAGCATGTGAAGCAGCGTTACATATTGTACAACACATTCTGAGTTGAAGTTTAATAGAAGTATGTCATTTATTTCCAGGTCTTGATCATTTATGAATGAATGTGAGTTGAGTTGTTAACATAGTTTAATTCTTTGTTTTGAAATTTAAGTAAGAGGAATGTGTGGATTGAAAGAAAGCTTATTGTAGACTCCAGTCGTTGACCTGTTGAAACGGCAAGGGCCCACCACCCAACAAAGGTCAACATCCTTATAGAATAGTGTTAGTAGTTGATTTCAATAGTATAGATGTTAGATTAGTTGAACCTTAATTCTTTCAGATGATAGCAGTATAGTTTGGACTAGGATTTTGATTATACAATTGTTTGGAAATCTTTACTTACTATGTTTTGCATATGTTATGTTTCTGTTTTTATGAATTTGATTTTTTTTCATGGACATAAATGTTGGCAGCAGTAGTTAGACATATTTGAAGGAGAACTAGTGAAGTTTACAACAGCACATTGTGAACCACAGCATACTCAGTATATTGACTATTGAACTACCCATGCTATGTCTTGATGATTGATGTGTGATTTCCCTTTCAAAAGTGTGATTGCATAGTTAGTTTTCTGGGTCAGATAGCAAAGTTGATATGTCAAAGAACTCCATCT
>JASDQU010711133.1:0-11155 GCA_032191745.1 Picea mariana
TGCAACTTGCAATCACTTTCTCTTCTGTCTTCCACTATCCAAACTGACCCACAGCTAGTCACAACACATCCAAGCTCTCCAATAGCTTGCTCATGCTCCACAACAAATCAATATGAATGCTATCTCAATCATGTATAAATAACTAGTATACCATAACAATAATGTCACTACTGAATCACAAGAGTGCTGCTCACTCCATCAAACAAATCAACCAAACTGAGCCACATCATAGAAGCCATACCAAGAATACCCTAAGCATTCACAACACATCAAACAATAGTATCCATCAAGACAATAATGTAACCATACCAGTGTCTCAGTGATAGATCTAAGGCCATAGAATGCAGATATGGAACCTGCCCCATCATCCAAGAGCTTGGCACCAACTCAAAAAAAAATCTCCATGATTTTATCCACTCCACACTCCCTGTACACAGTCAGCCCGTGTGTACACTTACCCTATACACAATCAGCCCACATGTACATGCACCCTATACACAGACAACCCGCGTGGACATAAAAAACTAGAGTTTTCTATGAATCCTATACTTTTGCCGTCAAGATCTCCGACATTGCCAAAACTTTAATGCATTCATGATATGCTCCTCTCGCTCTCTTCCTCAGAATAGATCTTCAATCATGCTCAAGAGATCCACACCAATATGATGCTCTCACAAGAATCTCTCCATCAATACTCCATAAGATATTCACAAGAAGCTCTCCATTGATGCACAAAAATGATTCTCACCAAAATGTACATTTTACAAGAGATCCTAGCTTCTTATTTATACTTTCATCTTATGGTCACTTAACTCATTTTTAGGTTACTTAACCCATTTCTAGGTCATTTAACCTATTTTCCTTATTTTAGGGTTAACTACTTTCCATGAATAGAAAGTTCTCCAATACTTTATCATTTAAATATTCCTTCTTGATTTTGTCACTATATTTTATCATTTAAATAATCTTTCTTGAATTTGTCACTTTACTTTATCATTTAAATATTGATTTCTTCTTTTCAAGCACTTTGAATTCTTTGACCTTTTGGGGCTTCAAGCCACCATATGGGGGTCCTTCAACTTTATAGAGCCATAACTCTCAAACCGTGAGGAGTTATGTGACATTCCACATACCACCGGAAATGGCATGACAAGCACTATACATCTAGGATAGTTTCACCAACAACTTCATTGATCTTCATCTCATTATTCCACATACAAGCATGGGTGCTCCAACCATTCTCCTAGGATAACTCAATCCGTGAAGTGTCTTCCCGTGAGGGCTTTCACCATAAGGGGACCACTTTGGAGTTCATCCATTTGTGCACCTTATCAACCATGATAAAACAATAATGATTCATCTTTGCATCAATTCACCACTGCATCATATATATCACTATGCATCATGTATCAATGACAACTCATTGGTCCATCTTCATCAATGCATCATATCAATGATCCATCTTTATCAATTGGTTTCCACTTGGAAATCTATCATTCTCATCAAGAGCATCATATTAATGACCCATATTTATCAATTGGTTTCCACTTGGACATCTATCATTTTCATCAAGGCATATTCATTGTTCATCAATCATCAATCAATCAATTACTTGACATCAATCAAACCAAACCATTTACATCAATGACATATGATCCGACAATCTCCCAAATAATCAAACCATTGGCATCAATGACAACATGATCCAACAAGAATAAGTCAGTAACATGTGCTCACAAGAGCGAGATATTACATAAACACCCTTTTGTTTTAAACTTCATCCCAAAGTTGTACAGTATATAAAATGAAATAAATAAAGAATCTGACAAGATATATATGTCTAACTATAAAATAAATATGGAAACTATTGGTGCATATCATATGTGTCCTCTCCAGGTAGCCGAGTGAGGACTATAATTGTCCCACTGAACCTTGACATGATCGATTGTTCGACGTCGTAGCTATCGAATGTGATGGTCCATAATGTGGATTGGCTCTTCCATGAGTGCACCCTCGTCCGACACCTACAAGGAAATCATGTCAATCACATGTATAGGATCACTAACATAATGTCTCAAAATAGATACATGAAAAACATCGTGCATACGTCTCAAAGAAACATGCAAGGCTAGTTGATAGGCCATTGGCCCCTTCCTTTACACAACTTTGAAGGGTCCCACAAACCAAGGAGAGAGTTTAGCACCCTTTCCAATCTTGATCAAACTCTTATGCGGTTTCACCTGCAAGAAAAMTCGATCGCCAACTTCACAATTATGGTCAACGCGATGCACATGGACATAAATTTTCTTCCTACATAGTGCTTCTTTGATCCTTTKCCCTATCATTTTCATTTGTTCTTCCATTTCTTGGACCGATATTGGTCCTACCAAGACCCTATCCTCAATTTGATCCCAACTCAATGGMATTTGACATGGTCGCCCGTAAAGAAACTCAAATGGTGTCATCTTAATGGTACCTTGATAGTTGTTGTTGTACTTGAACTCTACAAGTGGTAAGAACTCTTCTCAATTCTTTTGTTGGTCCATCACATACATACGCAACATATMTTCCAAGATTTGGTTCGTTCTTTCTGTCTACCCATTTGTCTCAAGGTGATATGTTGTACTAAAGTTCAGTTGTGACCCCAAGGCCTCCTGGAAACTGGTCCAAAAACTTCCTGTAAACACTGATCCTCTATCAGATATGATMCTTTTAGGCATGCCATGTAACCTCACAATCTCGCTGATAAAAAATCTAGCTGTGTCTGGCAACTCATACGTCGTGCGCACTTAAATAAAATGTGTACTCTTTGTCAGTGTGTCACAGGGATGATTTTAAGGATGTAAATTTATTTTAGAAGGTAGAAACCTTGGCGAATATTACTAATCTTTCATATGTCAACTATAAATGTTTGGCGATATGTTTTTTAAAATATTCAAATTTATAAGTATTTTATATAATTTTTATAAAATTTTGGCAATCTTTAAGGTAAAATAATTTTATCCTATAGAATTTGGGCGAATTATTTTTAAAATAGCAAATCTCATTTTTGGAAAAACCATGGAAATATAGCCCATGAGTGTACATGGAAAATCGAGTCGTGTCTCCTTGTCGTCAACGACAATCCAACAATAAAGTCCATCGAAATGACCTCCCATTTCAATTCTGGAATAGTGTGTGGCTACAATGATCTTGTCGGATGTCTATGTTCATCCTTCACTTGCTAACATTCTTGACACCTCTCCACATAGCTAACTATGTTTGCCTTCATTCATTTCCATAAGAATAAGGGCTTAAGGTCTGCCCTCATCTTCGTGACTTCTGGATGAGCCATGTACACTACTCTATGAGCTTCATTTAAGATCAAACTTCTCATTTTTTCATTAGGAGGTATGTAAATCTAGTTATTATACCTCATTAATCCATCGTTGTCCAATGCATATCCTTCAAACTTTGGTACCAACATGGTTTCTTGTTCGATATTTTCCTTAACCTCTTTATACCAGTCATCGTCGCATTGTATAGTTAGAATATTTTCTCAAATATTCTTCTGAAGAGGTATCACTGAAAATATGTGTGGTCTCCAACTCAATGCATCTACCACTTTGTTCACTATTCCTTTTATCTAAGTAATATCAAAATCGTATTCGCTAAGAAATTCTGGCCAACGCCTTTGCAGCGTGTTCAAGTCACTTTGCGTAAAAATATGCTTCAAAACACAGTGGTATGTTTTTAGTTCGAAGTTCCTACTAATCAGGTAGTGTCTCCACACTCTCAGGGCATACACAATAGCAAATAACTCCAAATCATGCATCGCGTAGTTCTCTTCATTCTTTCTTAATTTCTTTGAAATGTAAGCGATCACTCGACTGTTTTGCATCAAGACTTTACCTAAGACATACTTGGATGCGTCTGTGCATACCAATAAGTCCTCGTCCATGTTGGGGACTTTTAGTATCAACGTTGTTGTCAACATCTCCTTGAGCCTTCGAAATGATTCCATGTATTTCTTGGTCCATATGAACTTCTTTTTTTCTTCTGCAATTCCATGATCGGATTTGCTATTTTCGAAAAACCTTCGTCGAATCGTCAATAATATCCTGATAAACCCATAAAGATATGTACTTATAGTATGTTCTTCGATGTAGGCCATTCCATAATAGCCTCTACCTTCGTTGGATCCACAACGATGCCTTCACCAGAGATAACATTCCCTAAATAATGAATCCTCGATCGATAAAAAAAACATTTTGACAGTTTCCCGTATAATTTTTTTTCTCATAAACACTATAGTACCAAGCGCAAATTTTCGTCATGCTCTTCCATCGTACAAGAATATATCAATATGTCATCAATGAATACTTGAACAAAATTTTCCAAGTATTCTTCGAATACCCCATTCATCAAGCTCATGAATACTCTTGAGGCGTTTGTCAGTCCAAACGATAAAACGATAAATTCATAATGTTTGAACCTCGTCTTGAATGCAGTCTTAGGAATGTCTTCTTCCTTGATCTGTAACTAGTGATATCCTGATCTCAAGTTGATCTTTGAAACAACAATCACCCCTTTCTTTTAATCAAACAAATCATTTATTGTTGGCAATGGATATTGGTTCTTGATCGTTTCCTTGTCCAATTGATGGTAGTCAATACAGAGTATCCATGACCCATCCTTGTTTCTTATGAAAATAATAGGATTTGTTAGACTTGGGCATATGGGTCCCTGGTCCAACAAATCCTTTAGTTGCATTTTCAACTCCTGTAACTCAGGTGATGACATCCGATAAGACATTCTTTCTATCGGTTCAGTTCCAGGTTTTAATTCGATAGTAAACTCCATCTCTCTTTCGGGTGGCAAACCTGATAACTCTTCTGGGAACACGTCTGCAAACTATCATACTATCGAAAGGTTTTTTAATCCTTCTGCCACTACCTTGTCATTCAACGCTAATATTTCATATAGCTTGCATCCATTGCGCATGCTCTTTTGTAGCTATAGGGATGAAATGAATCTCGGGGACACTCATCGGTTTCTTCCCACAATGTAACATCTCGCTCTTGAGAGAACATGTTATTGACTTGTTCTTTGAGGACACTTGTGTGCAAGTGATCCGGTCATAGTGTATGGTTATATATTTCACTTATGGATTCTTATGATGATGTTAATGGATTATGATTATGTTGTTTGATATCTATGTATTGACAGATCCTATTATCGAGTTTCCCTTGAGTGTGCAGGAAAATTGATAGATTAAGGATGTCGTTGGCATCACTGGACCTCCTTGGACTTCGAATTGAGTCAGAGAGTGGATTGTATTGGTTTGAGTATTTCATTTATGCATATGTGACAAATAATCGATTATATTGTTACATTGTTTATGAATCACTGAAAGTGTTTCGTGATGGATGCAAGCTGGTGATTTATTACTAAAATGACTCACATAAGGAGTAAAGGGTCCATGGATAGAAACCAAATATTGATGGAGAGGTGTGGTAGCATCCCTGACAAAACCTACTAGAACTCCCGTCATGGCACGAATTGTAGGTTAACGAATACCTAGTTCGAGAGATCCATGATGTCGTGAGGGCAGACTGAGACAATCGCTCACAAAGATTCTAAGGGGCGCACAATAAGGTAGGGTCATTATTCCTTAGAACCCCTTAGTCTCTCAAAAGGTCGCTTGAATGGAGTGTTGACTCCAAGGGTTGTAAAACTACAAAAACCAGTGAAAGGCGAGTGGCACCCTTGGAGAGAAGACTGTGTCTTGAAGGGCATGTCGCGTTATTAAAAATTTGAATCAAAGGCGAGTGACACCCTTAGAGCATGGTGTGCGTCTTGAATTGAATGTCATAGAATTAAACTTGAGTCAAGGAATCTAGGTGGCTGAGAAAACTTTGAGCGAATATTAAACCTTGTAAAAACTTGAGCATAGTCGAATTAATTAATTAAGGAATAAATTTAGTAATTGTAACCCCAATCAAAATCTAAGCCTATTCTAGATTCTAAGCCTAAGTCTAAGTTCTCGTAAAGAGGCTAAACTATAATTATTAACTCAGTTAATTTAGGAAGGAGGTAAATCCAATTAAGAAATTAAGAAATTAAGAAATTAAGAAAAAGGAAAAAAGTCTAAAGAATTAAGAATATACTCATATGTGCAAGAAAATGCCAAAATGAAATCTAATATAAGAAAGAAATAAAGCGTGAAAGAACTGTGCAAACATAGAAAGGAATCTAGAGTCTAGTTAATGCTAGTTTAACTAGGAGAGGATTCTTATTTTAACTCAACTCAAAATTAGTAAGGCAACAATCATTAATTGGAAACAAGGGGAATAAAATGACAAATAGGAGTGATTTTAGGAGCGTTTTAAGGATGGGTGAGGGAAATTTAATTAAATTAAATTAAATTGTGGGTTTACTTGTTCAACTAAGGGAAATGATGACAAGTATACGAGGGGAAGTCATTCTAAATTATCTAATTAAAAAGTGAATTAAATGTGCAAGTGGGGGTTTTCATTGAGGAAAATCCTATAAAAGAAAGGGTTGAGATGAGAAATGTAGGATCAGGAGTTATGAGTATTGTTATGCTGTAGAAATTTTGAGTGGTTTTTCTTGTAAGAGTTGTAAAATTCTAACGTTGTACAATGTCTATTATAAACAKATATTTAGAAAAGAACAGAAAAAATACAATGGCAAATACAAACATTAAACATAGATTTTTCCCCTAGAAACCCAAACCCGGAAAACCAACATATATTATATTCATTCATTGTGTTACATTGTTTACAATACAATATACATATAGGAGCCAGCGGCATCCAAAACCCTAACCCAATGACCTGGATTAGTCCAAAACCCTAATTCCTTAACCGGAAATAGAAAACCATCAGCAAAAATCATGTGCCGAAAAAACCACCTAAATACATGACACGTTTCCCGAGGCAAAAAAAAAATTGAGGGCGCTGCGCCCGGTGCATACACTCAGAGACTACTACTTGTGTAAAGAATATAACACATACCCAACAAGAGTTGGGATGCCTAGCTTGAGAGAGAGTGGTGGCTCTACCTTGCGAGGCGAGCTGAGAGCTAGAGGATTTCTGGTTGTGTGTGTGTGTGGCCCCTTTGTGGCTCGAGGGGCTAAGGGGAAAGAAGAGTACCCCTAGCATTGGCTGGGAGGTACCGGTAAAGTCTCTGAGATTAGCAAGCGGGGAAAGGAAGGAAGAAACGCCAATTGACAAGAGCATCGTCATTGCCATCGATTAGTTCCTCTTTAACTGTGTTGTAATCTAAAATTGATATGATATACTCTTGATGGTTTGTGGCAATGGGAAATGTATTATAAGGATTGGTATGATTCAATGTCCCTAGTGAACAATGGCCGCCATAATTCTATGCATTTATCGAATGAACCTTCTTAGACGCTTCCAACACTTTACAAGTCATAAATTAATTTAAATTATCAATTGTTATTGTT
The DNA here is from genome assembly GCA_032191745.1 of Picea mariana. NCBI lineage: Eukaryota > Viridiplantae > Streptophyta > Pinopsida > Pinales > Pinaceae > Picea > Picea mariana. The sequence goes on from JASDQU010711133.1 coordinate 7,475, forward strand.
GCTATGATGTTGTGTTCTGGTTCGTGTTTGTTGATGAAACACATGCTTTTGGAATTATTTAACTTGTGTGACCAGTGTGTTTTAAAACTGTATTTCGTTTTCCCTAGGCGCTAAGATCTAAATGAGGGATTCACGCTGATTCTGAAATTAGTGCACCGTCGAAAGTTAGTGGTCGCGGGGATGTGTGGGAGGATCCACGAGGTACTGCCCACTTCAGCCTCGTAAAATCCGAGTTGAGAACTGTGGTGATATCCTTGCTTGAGCTTGGGTGAACAATTAATCTCGCTGCTCTTAGGCACACTCAGAGTGCTTTTTTTTTCCTTGCCGATTTGCCTGGAGTTGAATCGTCATGGTAACCTTCGCCCTTTTTCTGTTCGTTAGACTTGTCTTCTTGGTTGAGTTTGGCCCTCACCCTTGGATGTGCCAGTTGGCATTTTATATACGTCCTCCCTTTAACCCGATCCTTAGATCTCTTTTTACAGAGATCATGGAGATTTAGCTGGATTCAGCCATTGCTTTATTGCTTTATAACTAGCGCAGTCACTCAAAACCGTGGTTGATGAATGTCAAAAGGTGCGGATAGAAAATGAAACGCACAGTCAGAAAATGAAACGCACAACCAGAAAATGAGCGTTTATAGCCAGCATGCTAAATCCAAAGTTTAATCATTTAAACGTGGCAGTCATATAGCACTACAGTAATTTCTTAATATGATTAGGTAAATGTTAAAAGGTAAACAGGTTAACGAATGCATTAAAAAATACAAGGAAGTTATGAAGAGGAAATCACATTCATTGATTTGGGAGGACAACTAAGAATATGCCAGCATCTTCAATTTTTAACCATCAAATTAAAATTTTAGATTAAAAGGTGATTAATTATGCTCATTGTCAATAGGTATACGCCTTTCGAAATAATAACCTTCCCTTAGTTTCAATCCAGACTTGTAAAATCACTCCATAGCCTTTACCCGTTACATTACATGATATAAATTCCCTATGAGTATGTTGAAATCTTAAGCTGGTAATTACAGTTGGTTAAGGATAACGAATAGGGGTCTTTTAATGAATTGTGGGCTGACCTCGATTCTTTCTTTTAGTGTATAGGCCCTTCTTAATTCCCAAGAAGGTAGCTGCAAGTCAACTTGAACTCTTTTGCTTGTGTTGAAAAGAAAAAACAAAGGAAAGGCTTGATCCTTTTAGATAGGGCTTTCTTGTGATTTATCGCATTTAATTCTTAAATATTTTTACATGGATATGTTTTGGGGCACTTAAAACCCTTATGATTTTAGAGGATATGCAGTAATTCTAAGATCCCTTTTAATTGTTGTTGATTGTATTTATAGTTTTAAAAATATAATCAATGTAGTAAAGGAGTCCTTACCTTGCTCAAGAAGATAGGATATTGGAAGTCATCTTGATTTTATTAAATTAGTATTGCACCCTTTTTTTAGGAAGGATTTAATATTCTTATATAGTAAAGGACTTCTTACCTTGCTCAATAAGATGGGATATTGGAAGCCATCTTGATTTTATTAAATTAGTATTGCACCCTTTTAATGTTAGGAAGGATTTAATATTCTTATAGGATTTTTAAAATTAATATGTTGATTAACATTGAATCTTATATATATCTTTTACTAATAAGAATTTGGGGTCTCCTCTTAGCTCCTTGAATTGATTTTGTAAATTGTTTTCTTATGAAATTGCATTATAATACATTACAGTAGTTGGGGACGTTAACAAATGATGCTCGACTTGATTGAACTTTACTTGGGCAAGTGTTTTGTTGGACGCAACTAACTTACATGGATCTGGCTATTGCCCTCGCACTCGTATTAATCAATATGTCTTATTCTCATCACCTTTTTGCAATTAATTATTGTTGAGTAATGGGATACGTAGAATAGATTATTCATGCACATGAAGAAATGATTGGTTGGTCCTAGTCGATGATTCTAGTCTTGAATTACCTTTGATTGATTATGTTTGTAGCTTACGCGTTCACCTTGATAGAAGGTTGATGTGAGAGTAATTAGGTACTTATATTACTTGCGTGCCTTGATATAATGTTGATGTGTGATTAATCTAGTACTTAGATTACTCACGCACCATAAAATTAAGTTAAAGTATGATTGTTTTAACAACTAGATTGCTCTTGCATCATTAATTATGTGAATGAATGATTGTTTTGAAATTGTTTACCTTGCACCACGGATTATAATTGATGCTTTCTCTTACACCTTGAAATTAATGTGATGTATGATTAGTTATGTAAATAGTTTACTCTTGCACCCTTAAATAAAATTGATGTATGATCGTTTTAATAATTAGATTCTCTTGCACCATTAAATAATATTGATGTTGATTGATTTAGAAATTATATTACTCTTGTTCCATGATTACTCGATACGTGAGCTTGATTGTTAATCTAATCAGATTTTGTCTTGATGGTATTAGTGGGATTTAGATACCTCCTTGTTCCTCAGAATAGTCGCCAGCCCTGAGACGTGAAGTAGTCAAAATCAATCAGATGATTCCTGGGCTTGAGTGTTTCTTATGTGTCCTGGAGGTCCTAACCATGCAGGATAGGTTAGGCAGGTAGTTTCATTTTAATGCTCAGTGACATGGTTGATATTTAAAATGTATATTGCTTCAGTCAATCATGATGTGTTGATTATGTCATTATTTTTGTGATGATGCATTGATTAAGTGCGGATTTTAGTTATGATGATGCGTTGTTGATTCTTTGTTTATGTGTTGAATTGTGTCACTTGTAGTTATGTTAATGCAATTCTTATGTGTCGTTTTAGTTACGATGATGTATCATTGCGATGTTGTGTTTTATGTTGTAACAAGTTTAATATCCTAATACAAAAAAGAAAAAATTACCTTGTACTTCATTTGGTTGACGTAACAGCGTGGATGTTACACATAATCACTCTTCTCTGTCCCTCATCATCGGTCAAACTAAACCATTTCGTCTTACAGTTGAGTATCACATCATGCGATTCCAACTAGTCCATACCGATCGCATTGTCATAATATCCTAAGATCGTGACATACGGGTTGGCCTTCATTACAAAATCTCTCAAGTTTAGGCTACAGTCGATAACCTTTCCTCTAACCTTTTGCTTGGCACCCAAAGTCATTTCCACGTATCTAAATTCGTCATGTTCGACTGCCTTTACCTTAATTATTTTTAGCGTTGCAACATAAATAAAGCTCTTGGTAGCATTGGGATCTATCAAAACACTAAAGGTTTGGTCGTCGATGGTACCTAACGTCTCGAGAAAAATGGAATGGTGCTTGGCCTGGTGGCTATTCACCGTTGCATGAATCCTATGGGCCTTGCCCAAATATCCAATTGTAGTGTGTCCGTTTGACCCGACCGCTCTAGCCCTCTCAACTGGACAATATCACTGGTAATGTGGATCTCCACATGTCCAACATCTATTCTTTGACCCAGTAATCTTGTTCCCCGAAGTAGAAGCTACAAGCATACCAACCTGAAATCCTGGTCTATTCTGTTGAACAAGATGAAACTACTACTGCTACGGGCGGTGTTTTTGTTGATGTTGTGGTCCTCTATAGGGAGTCCTCTCTTGAGGAGTCGGTCTCCGTGGTGTTTTGAACGTGGATTCTATTGAAGTATATTGATACACTGATGGATGTCTAGCAG
>JASDQU010711134.1:5164-15873 GCA_032191745.1 Picea mariana
CTTGCTTGGAGGCTATTTTGGATGCATTTTGCATCATTTCTTGGCGAAATTTTGGAAAATCTAGGGTTTTGTGCTTGATTATTCTTGGTGAAGTAAGTAAATTTGCAATTTTCATTTTATGATAAATTTCTATGGTATGTTTACTTGTTCATATGTAATGTTATGAAATTGCTTGCTTGAAACCCTAGGAGTAAGAAACGTAAGGTGCTTCTTTCTTGCTCTTTATTTTTCTAGTTTTGCTTAAGAAGATATTGTCTAGACAAACTTTTAGAGCCCTAAATTGATAGCACTTTAGAAGCTTTGTCTAGTTCTTATTGCATTAAATATTTTTCAAGAGTCTAAGGATAGGAGAAATCACTAGGGCCTAGAAGTGCCTACACCCTAGTTGAACCTTCTCATTAAGGCTTGGTGCTTGAGAACTTAAGGTACTACTTCTCAAGCTTCCACCTTGTTATCTTTTAGACAAGCATAATCATTGTTGTCTCTCCAATTTAATGTGTTGATATAATTGACCCCATAAACCCTAAAGGCACTAGTCTCTTGTCTCTCTTTTGTTGGAAGGTTGATCAAACACTCAAACACTATTCTTTGAAGCTTTTGCTAACTTCTACTAACTCTAAATTAGATTAATTCACTAGTTAAATCGTTGTTATTGCAAATCACTGCTACAGCCATACTAATCTATACTAATTTGCTGCATACACCTACATAACTCGCATCTAACTCACTCAGAAATCGCTTTTGATAATTGCTAAACAATCTACTTGATAAATGTTAAGTTTCCATGATATTTTCTTACAATTCCGAGCACTAATACTTGTTGTTGTTACAAAATATTGCTACAGCCATCTAACTGCAACAAATTTTCTACAAAATTGACATTTAATGCTAGCTAGATACTGCAGAAAATGCTTGTGACAATTGATTATCATTTTGCCTAGTTAAAGCTACTTTTTCATTGTCTTTTCAAGCAATTATAAGGCGTATTTCTTGGAGATAAAATACTCATTGTTGTTGTAAACTTTCATACCGCTGAAATTTTATATCAACTAGCTTATCTTTCAAAGGTGCATCGCCATATTGAATCACTAACATCATTTGGTACTTGAAAACTGCCATATTTTTCTTTGTTGTCTTGTTCTGGGCAGGTACACTTCATCTTACTTTCGCTTCATCTCTTAAGGACATAAAGAACCTTTTGACTTGAGTGACCAGTGAGAGGGGGGTATGCTTGCATCGTTGTCTTAGTTCATCATCCCTTTAGGTCACTAGGGACGTCTCCCTTGGGGTAATCTTAACATACTCCTAAACAAAAAGGGGTTTCCTATTAAGGTGACAGTGATAGGTCACACCCTTGTTATGCCAATCCTGCCTCGCTTGCCTTGGGCTTTGGACAACTACAGATTGCACGATAACAGTAACTATAGGATAACCCACCATTGTTACCTTAGTAGGAAATGCCCACGTTTTAGGGATGGATGAGGTCCAGCCTAGGGGTGGTGTCCCCATTAACCTAAAGGGATCAAATAGCAAGGGTATGGTCAAGCTTGAAGGTCCCTCTCATCAGTTACCTAAGTCAAAAGGTCTAAATATGTGAAATTGAGGCAAAGGAAGAGTTTTGTGTACCTTCTTGGAACAAGAACAAGATAGCATGTATATATAACACATTCCAAGTACCAATATGATGAATATCTCAACAAACACTAAAAAAAATAATTATACAATGGTTGAAGTAAAATTATAGCTAGATGACRGTTTATAATACCAATTAGWGTTTTGTAACAGTGAAAGGAAATATCAATTAGAATTGCATGAAAAGATAGTGAAAAATCAACATGTATCCAATAGATCAATTAGCACTTATTCCAAGCAATTTATAAGCATGTTAGTTGAGTTAGAGTGAATTGTGCARCAAAATGAAGCAAATTAGATGGTTGTAGCAGTGTTTTGCAACAACATCAATAAATTTATTGAATTTAGATAATATAGGGTTAGGAAAAGATAGTAAAAGCTTTGGAGAATAGAKTTGAGAGGTTGTTTGATCAATTCCTTCACAAGAGAGCAAGTGAACTAGTGCCTTTTGGGATTATGGAGTCATTTAMAACAACAATTAGCATTCAATTKGAGACTAATGATAGTGATGTCTAAAGAAATGGGGTAAAGTTTGAGGTGCTAGCACCTTAGGGCCTCAAACTCTAAACCTCAAGAGGAAGATTTCGCTAGGGAGCAAGCTCTTTTGGGCTCTGGTGAAATCTCCTCCTTTAGATTCTTGAAAAAGAAATCACAACAAACTTCTAAAACAAAACTCCTAAAGTGCTAGCACTTTATGGCTTTAGGAGTTTTCCCTAGATGAGGTTTCCTCAACAAATTAATGGATGAAAAGTTCTAGAGAGAAGAAGAAATACTTTATGTTCCTTCTCCTAGGGTTTTAGACAAGCAATCTCATAATCTTCAACATGAACAAGAAAAATCTACCATAAACATCCAAAGCATGAAATGAAATTGCATATTTTACTTACTTGCATGAAATTGCATATTTTACTTACTTGCATAAGAATAATCAAGCATAAAACCCTAGTTGCATAAAATTTCACCATAAATGAGCCAAGAAACAAAAAGACTTTCCTTCCAAGAGATAGTGCACCATGTAAAAGAGCCAATTTTCCAAATAGGGTGAAAATTCCAGACTTGATCCTCTTGTGTGAGGAAGAGTTATGATCTAAAATGAAAATGGAAAGGCCTTTATATATATGAGGCCTTGCAGACCATATTTGTCCACTTTTAAAGTCAACTTAAAAATATAAAGAGGGTCAACCTTGCAAAATGCCCTTACAAATTCAAAACTTAAATTTTACATAAAAATGTCCTTTAAAAGGGTGACATCATGCCCTTCTAGGGTGGCGTTGAGCTCCTAATGTGGAATGTTGGGTTGGAGAAGGTGTGATGTGGGGCCTCCAAGGGCCATACATCATGCCACATGTGCCAAATGTCAAGTCAAACCCTCCTCCACCAAACCATCAAGCCCTAAGTGACGTCATGGGCTAGTACAGTGACATCCAAGCCTCCAAAGGCTAGCATCCAAGTGGGAAAAGGTGGGAGCTCATTTCCTAGGCATGTCAGAGTGCCTCCAAAGGAAACGACCTCCTTCTTCAATGGAAAAATGGTGATCATAATCATGCCCTAGACGTGGGGTTTATGCATCCATCCTTGGGCTCCAAACCCCTCGTGAAGGTCTGAACATAGTCATCTCCTCATGAATACCTATCCACTAGGCGAGGCCTTGCAAAGACAAATAGATGCACCCTCCAAGGGTCCATAAGTCACAAGAATCATGCCAAGTAAGCCACATCTAATAATGGAACCACCCAAACATGTGCATCAAACCCCCCTTTTCAAACTAAACAAATGCTCAAAGACCTTATACAATTTGTTAAATTTAGGTGTGGGAGGAGTGTCAAGGCATCCTATTGGGTCGGTCAATCCCCAATTCAAAGGTGTTTCCCAAGGGAAACCTATTTAAATCATGTGTGAGTATGAGGTGGAGTGGGGTAAGAATTTTATGCATGGGATTCATGACATACAAGGGTTCATATTGTCTCATTTATGGGTTCCTTTTAGAGGGTGTGCTTCCCTTTGTCCATGATGCAACACTTTTCCAAGCCCACTTGCCATTAATTTATTAGATTGTGGCCAAGTTGAAGACAATAAGGGGCACTAAAAGGAAATTCATAGCCCACATATGCTCTACCTTGGTTGGCATGATTGAATAATTAGTTATTTATTTCACAGGTCCCTCATTTTCTCGAGAGGCATTTCATTGTTCTCGAGATCCCTGGGCAAGCAGCTGGAAGGTTTATGATTGGATTTTATCTTTTCCCAACTACATTTCCATCTGGGCCTTCATCCCCTTCTCCCCATGAAATGAGGTACAATCCCTTCTTGGGTCAATGCACCCGAAAACCAAAAAGATGAGGAGACAAAATGGAAGAAGTATGGAAAGTGATGAGTATGATCAGGGATGGTATGATGTCTCTTCAAGGAACCCACCAATAGCACCCCATTCCTGAGGGTGACCAACTTACTAGGACAAAATGACACACACCAAGGTTAAATAAGGAAAKATGTATAATTTCCAAGCAAACGCTCTGTAATCAAGAAAGGATTATTTGCAACATATTGAAATGCTTCAATTATTAGAGTGACGCTTACCATGAAACCAGACTTATTACCTCATGAAGCAAGATWTGTTGTCCTCTGGGGCCAGGTCGATGTGATGGATGTTTCTTTGTTGCTAGTAATGTATGGTGATGCATCAATGAGTAGAAGGGGCCATGCGGGGATTTTCTTGTCAATCTGGCTCTCAGCACTCCATATTTTTTACTTGTGGGCCTCAAGACATGATCTCCTTAATTACCCCTAGTCTGAGGGGGTAACACAACCTACATGTAAAAGAAAACGAATAAACTCAATGAAAAATACTATTCAGGGAAACCTTCAAGGTATCATAGTATTCATAAATAAATAGACTCTTGAGTGTTTTACTAATGCCTAAATACTATAAGCGAAACTTTCAAGATAGTGGTCCATTTGACAAGGTCTGGCTTCGTCTTCTCCATTTGATTCAAACCAAAAATTGTTTGGCAAGGAAAATTGGTGTACTCCAAAAGTAAGAAATCTCTTTGCCTCTTCGATAATATCATGTATAGAGAGAACATTCTATGGGAGAAATGGTGAGTTGCACAAAGTGTTTTTCATGCCATTTTGTATAACTACCACTAAATGCCTGACTTTTATAAAAATGGAACATATTCTATTTTAACAAATGCATTCTGTAAAATAATCTAACAATACATAACACTAGAACTTATCATATGATTGTGGTGTTCACTAATTGAATTTATTATAAGAGCCATGCCCATACAACTTCACATAATCAAATTTGACTCCATACATTAAATTACAAGAAATTGTCTTAATATGTCTTATCACATGGCATTACATCGTCTAGATTGGTGTCTTGATATTCATATGATTCTAGACAATTTAATATATGCCTGAAATACAAAAAGTATGAGTCAACATCCAATATACCATTTGTTCAACCAAGTTCATTGATTTGAGCATTATTTCATATCATATTCCAAAATACAAGTACAATAAAAAACTTAAAGAACATACTACCAATGGATATAGTATCAAACAAAAACATAAAGTGATGATCAATATATAAGTATCAACACATAAGTTTAAGTACTCATGTATGACCATTGTTGTCAAGATCATGATATTATCGTCAATATCGCAACATATCACAAAATTTCCAAGGTAGCAATAATATCATCTAATATATCGTGATATATTTGAAAATTATTTCTTTCGATGATTTTTTTATAAAGTTTTCCGACATTTTCCCCAATATTACCAATAATTTATACACCAAACCCTTGACGATATATTCATCCATGTGATATTTACAACACTACGGACATCTATCAAGTATTCACTCTATGTTCAACAAATCAATGTTACCATATGCATCAACTCATGGATACATGTTCAAACTTAGTCTTCATTTATAGATCCATCACTTGGCATAAGCAATGCAACAATGCTTTGGCACTTGGAATCAATGCATTAGGGATCCATTTGTTAGAATAATAGGTGTGCTTGTTTCACCGTAGACAATATCTTAATATTGTCACTGAACCATTGGCACAAATACCACCCATGAACACCTTAACCTTGAAGAATAGAATATTTTCGGAAGAAAACCCTAGAACCAATAGCCAACCAAGGTAGCGTACCTCTCTCTGAAGCTAGCATACCAAGAAAAAAGTCCAAACCATAACCAAGCAAAAATTCCAACCATAACCAAAGACCAAGTCACCATTGCAGCAGTTGCAGCTCTCCTCCAATCATGCGCACCACTTGTCCTTATGTATTTGTGAGAGTGAGTGTGACAAATGAGCTCTAGTGCCCTCTTATTTATAGTCCTCCAAGTAACCTAACTAAGCTGACTTTTACTTCTGGAGGATAATAATTCAATATAAATTATTATCTTGAATCGACTTGTCTTCTAAGGTTATTTCCTAACCTTCTAGGGTTTCTCTTGCTTCCCGAAATATTCTAGATTCATCAAAGGTTACACATAGAGGTTAATACCTCCCATAACTATCGTAATATCAACACTCCCTTCTATCTAGGGAGGTATTAAAGACAATGGTCTTGAGCAAAAAAAGACCATTCAACCGGTAGCATCATCATAGCCTCACATGTTATCTCATGATCAAATCATGAGCACCATCACCACTATTAATATCATTTGACAGCATCAACTGCATCATCTCTTGAGGCCATACTCCATCTGAGTAATCGAGCATGATGTTGAATAAGTCATTCACTCAAAAGAGTGATACAATGACCATTTGTCTACTCCAGACATACGTCCTAGAAGAATAGATGTCCCAACTGATGTTGAAAGCCCCGCAATGGGCTACAAGGATCATTCTTCTAATCTGGACCTACGTCATAGAAGAATGTCAATATTCCTAGTTGTTGAAATCCACCTTATGGCTACAGAGACCATTCCTACAAGAATTGCAGTCTCTGACTATTTTCTAATCGGGTCATATGTACCATAGAGATCAATCTCTACCCATATGCCTTAGAAAATATCGGTCTCGTATCAACTAACCTAATCGGGGCGTCATGTCCTCAGGAGGCAGACTATTCAACCTGATCGGGTCAATAATTGTGCCTCGAGAAAATATCGATACTGAAACATTTTCCTAATCGGGTCACAATCTGTGCCTTAGAAAAATACATGTCCTGAACCATTTTCCTAATCGAGTCACAATTTGTGCCTTAAGAAAATACCAGTCCATGATACGTCAGCAATTGGATTGCAATTAGTTCTTCCAGGACCATTCTCTGCCTGGAGAATGTATGTCCACCAGCACATTGACTATTCATCTAGCTGGCAATCATCTCCAACACTAGTGGTAGTGTCCATGGCAATGAGATAGTAGCATACAATTGCTATAATTCCATCCAATAGACCAAAATGATGCCTATCCATAGTAGTACACAGCTACTACCCAATGGTACACAACCACTCCTAGTAGCACATGGGTACTAACCAGTGACACAGAGTCACTACCAGTGGATCACATCCACCACAGTAGCATACAACCACTATCCAAAGACATACAGTCTCTACAGCAATCTTATCATCTGATATCAATCTGCATAAACAATATCATGATACAAACTAAGTCATCTGGGCCATTCTTCCACTCACATATGTGAGATATAGAAGAGCATATTCCCTCAGAATGTTAAACATCAACCATGGGCTATCTGGACTATTCTTCCCAAGCATAGAAGAATAACTTTCTATGGACCATTCAACCTAACTGGGCCATTCTTCTGGCACGATTCACAATCCAACCTCAAGAGAATGAGTCTGCCCTAGGGAATGAATGTCCATGATTGCTAAAACTGGACCATTCAACTTAACTAAGCCATTCTTCCAACATGATTCACAATGAAACCTAGAGAGAATGAGTTTTCCTTGGGGAATGACCATCTTGACCATTTCCTATGGAAATGACTGTCTTGCACCAACCTCCTACATTGGACCATTCTTCGAAACTGCTCACCATTGTGAACTTCGAAATAATGACTGCCCGAAGAGGCGGACCATTCTGCTTGACCACTACTCGGAGTGACTACCAAGGAGAATGATTGTCCTAGACCATTCCCCCACACTGGCCACAAGGGGAATCGTTGTCTATGGTACATCAGCAATATATCGAACCATGATTGTTCATTCTGGACCATTTTCCGAACTATAAAATGATTGTCCATCATAAAATCTTGGACCACTTTCCGAACTGGAAAGTCATTGCCCAACCTGGACCATTTTCCAAACTGGAAAATGACTGTCCATATATCAATAACATATTAGTGCTCCCTCCCAACCTGGGGAGCAATCACTTCCCTTTCCAATAAGGAAGTCATCTCCACAAGTCCCATCTTGTCCCTTAAGTACGCAAACTTTTCATCTTGGACAGAGGCTTTACCAAAATATATGTTATCTTCTCATCAATGGAGATACACTGGAGAACCACTTCTCCCCTCTCAACTTTATCACAAAGAGAATAGTACTTGATCTCAATGTGCTTTGACCTATCGTAGAACACTGGGTTCTCTGAGAGCTTCACAGAGCTCTTGTTATCACAATATATCACAGTCGAATCCAACACCTGATCAAACAGTCCAAAAACTAGCTTACAGAGCCACATTACTTCCGTACAAGCATCACAAGCTGCAATATACTATGCTTCTGCAGTGTTGAGTGAAAAAGAATTTTGTTTCCTGCTATCCCATGATATCGTGGCAAAGCTCAAACTAAAACATATCCAAGAAGCACTTATTTTGTTATCTTCACTCCCTACCCAATCTGAATCAATAAATCCATACAGTTGTATATCATAACTCAAACGTCCCATGAATATATTTCAAGTCATTCTTTGCAATTATTCAATTCACATGGCTAGGTTCCACCTGGAACTGGCTCAACATGTTTATGGCAAAGAAAATGGTTGGCCTAGTATTCATCGAATACATCAAGGAGCCAATCAATTACCGGTACAGGGATGGGTCTACTGGATCAAAGTCTCTCAACTTCTTTAGATCTGTCATTATGAGAATTTTCCATGAATTTGTAATCCATCATCTCGTACTTCTAAAGAACCATTTCGATACACTTCCTCTGTCATAGGAAGCTTTCACCACATTTTTGTTGTACATGAGAGGCTTCGAACCAAGTTGTTTGAATTCATCCAAGGTCTTCTTCCATCTACATTCATGGGTCTCTTTCTCAAAACCTTGAGGTTGTTCTACATATGCTTCTTCCTCAATTGCTCTATTGAGAAGAATAGTCTTTCCAATCCATGGATACTGCAAGAGATATAATGGCTCAGATAGAGGTATATTTGGTTTACTAGAACAAGATGTCATCATAGTCATCTCCCTCCTTCTAGGAGAACCCTCTAGCCCCGAATCTCGTCGTGTATCTATCAAAGCTTCTATTCATAAGTCTTCATGGATTCTTCAATTAATCATATCATTGGGGATTAGCTCCCTCTTAATCTTGGATTCATCCCTGAATGAGCAATATCTAGAACTTCCTTGTTTTTATTCTGACACTGCATGTTTATGGAATTCTGCAATCAAATCCCTCTATCTGAGAGAGTCCATGCTTATGTCTGTTGCATCTCTCTTTGTTTTATGTAAAGTGTCACAGGCCTGTTATGTTTTCCTTTTGATTACTGACTTCCTATGAGTTTGATTCCCTCTGAGTCTGACTCCCTCTAAGTCTTTTAAGTTTGTTTCTATTTGTTATGAGTGTTTCCCATATGGAAGTTGTTGCAAGCATTGTGTTATACTTATAAACTTCTTCTATGACAACTTCCACAAAGATTGTTCATCAAAGGTTTGTCAAGATATTTCACAAGGGCACCTGCCCGGAACAAGACAAGAAGCAAACAAAAGATCCAAGATAATATGTGTATGATAGGAAATCGAAACAAGAATAAGGACAAGGATAGAGACAATTGCTACAATCCTGGAAAGACATATTCACGATAGCCTTCATGAGATAACTTGCCTAAGATAACAAAAACAATAGTGTTTCCGATAGAGCATTTTTCATAGTTTCTTGGTAGCATTACTAAGATGATCTTGTCTGAGAACAAGAACAAGAAATATCTCCTAGAGGAGGTGTTAGTTCATATTTGAAAATAAGTACATTGAGTAGTATAAGCTACTAAGTATTACTCACTTAAGTGACAATAATAAAGATGTCAAACTAGATATGCAAACCTGGTTCCACTTGGATTGCTTTTCTTCTAAGACAAGTATCCTTTCCGACCTGTCCCTTATATTTAAAACAATATGTTGGAGAGTGTGTTGATTTTTTGAATGCACTGAGTCCAAGATCACTGCTTTGGCAAAGATCCCTTGTACATTCCATGTAAACACACTCATGCTAATGATACAAATTAAAAGAACATGTATAGGTACATACCTTTGTTACCCAACTGTGACGGTAAACCTTCTTAGAATGACTTTACTTGTCCAAAGGTTTAACTTCTAGAGGATTGGTAAACCTCGTAATGTTCCTTTCAGTAGATCTCTCTTGGGCATAGCATGCACTTTCTTCATGTTAGGTCTTATGTCTTCATAATTACCTTCCATTTTGACTTTTGACTAGTCAACCTTAGATTTTAACTTGGTCAAACGTTGACTTTGACCAAAATTCCAAACTTGACGTCTTGGCTTGCTGAGAGTACCAAGAGTTGTGCTAGGCTAGGGTGCACTAGGTTATCCAGGGATTAGGTCAAGTACTTTACTTAAGATGCCTCAATACGAGGGTTAGGGTTTCGTTGTTGCAGCAAAACTTTGACTGCAACTGAGCAAATCCTCCCAATCTACCTTCCAATGGTTAGATTGTTCAAAGATAGTGTGGACCCATAACCTGTTAGAATAATAGGTGTGCTTATTTCACCGTAGACAATATCTTAATATTGTCACCCAACCATAGGCACAAATGCCACCCCCGAGCACCTTAACCTTGACAAACAGAATAATTATGGAAACAAACCCTAGAACCAATAACCAACCAAGGTAGTGTACCTCTCTCT
>JASDQU010711134.1:15893-39094 GCA_032191745.1 Picea mariana
ACCCATAACCTGTTAGAATAATAGGTGTGCTTATTTCACCGTAGACAATATCTTAATATTGTCACCCAACCATAGGCACAAATGCCACCCCCGAGCACCTTAACCTTGACAAACAGAATAATTATGGAAACAAACCCTAGAACCAATAACCAACCAAGGTAGTGTACCTCTCTCTCGAGCTAGCGTACCAAGAAGAAAGTCCAAACCATAACCATGCAAAAATTTCAACCATAACCAAATACCAAGTCACCACTGCAGCAGCTCCATCTCTCCTCCAGTCATGCGCACCACTTGTCCTTATGCAGTTGTGAGAGTGAGTGTGACAAATGAGTTCTAGCACCCTCTTATTTATAGTCCTCCAAGTTGTTATCACCATAACAATTCAGTATGGACTACAAATTTTAGATTTAGCAGAGGGCTAAAGTACTATAAAGATACAGTGTGATTTGGAGGATCGGGCTACATCTGCCGGAGAAGGGCCAATATAGCGGAGGCACGAAAGATGGGGCCTAACGGACCATAGATCATGGAGCGACCCAAATCAATGGCCAAAACCCATATTGGGCAATGAAATAGCACGAGGTTTAATTATGTGAGAGTGGGGTGGGGAAAATACCGCGGTTTCTTTTCATGGACGCGTGGTGACACTAGAGGGACATCGGGGCGAAAAGAGGTCTACTCAAAATCATTTTTTCCAACCCCCGATATCGGAAGTGGATGGTATTATCACCTGCTAATCTACATTTAATTTTTCCAAAGCAGCTTGTCCTCGTGTTATCTTTCCACTCAGATTTTAAGACTTTTTCACCAGCTCCGTCAAGCTCCCATCACCTAAATCCTTCACCCAATGGATCATTCAAAATGGTCATGTACTCCACGAGTCAAAAATTGGCAAATATCCCAAGCCTATACCTAGCCTTAATTCTTATCTGAATCCCTTAATTCCATCACTTCATTCATTTTTACCCGTATATTCATATTCCTATTGAAAATAAAAAATATTCATTTTATTAAGCACCATAATTCTATCCACAAAGTCATGTGTTAAGCCTCATATGCCCAAAGTCCTTAGAAAATAAAAAAAGGGGTTTATTATTATTAATAATAAAAAAAATTATATTAAAATATTTATATTAATATTTAATCCAATATTTAATTTATGGAATCACGTCAAATCATATCATGGGCACGAATCTCAATTTATAATGCGGAAAAGTCAAAGGTTGGATGGAGATATCGGGGATTGAAATAGAGAGAAGATTAATTATGTGAAGGCGGGCCGGGAAAAACTACCGTGGTTTATTTGGTGGATACATGTTTTTACATGGAGCACATCGGAGGTAAAAGCAGTTTGGATTAAACCACTCCAACCAAAGCCCGATGTAATAAATGCACCATTTATCATATGTTTAATGTGCGGCATTTTTCCAGGAGTGCATTTCAACAACAAATATGGAATTTCTAATAAATGAAATTTCTCCTCAAGGTGAAAAGGTTTTATGGAGGTAAGATTTAAGTTTTACAAATTAAAGACATTAATGCGCATTTCCATGCAAAAGATTTAAATGGGAAGATGCATGTGAACTAAGACTTGGATAATTCTTTAAAGGTATTTTAAATGTTTTTTTCGTAGTGAGACTGTAAACTGGAAGTTTTTCCACAGTAAATGTTTTTCCATAGTGAAACGGTAAATTGAAAAAACATTACCCAGTAAATGTTTTTCACAGGGAAATGGTAACAGTAAATCTTTTTTACAATGAAATGGTGAATTAGGCAAACAAGACATGGTTTTAAAAAACCACGGGCATGAATTAAATTATGGAAATTTAATTCTACAAGACAAAAAAATATTTGGGAATTATTTTTATTTCAAATATATTATTCTCAAATATTTAATGAAAATATGGATAAATGGGATTAAATTTGAAAGAGTATAAGTGACATTTCAAAGAAAACGTGGCAGAGGAAGGAGCTGGAGCGTCAGAGGAATCTGCAAGGATCATGAAACGTTTTTTTATGAAAACTGTCATTTGTAAACATTGTAGAAGCTGAAACATTTCATTTCAGTTATTGTAACTAGTTGCAAACTGAAGGAACTCGAATTGTATAAGTATTAGAAGTTTTGAGTGTATTAATGGCGAGCAGAAGTGCAAGGGCACAATTCTGGTGGTTCTGGACTCTATTGTAATTTTTCTAGGACTGAATTGAATACATATGCAAAAGCATTTTGCATTGTTTATGAAAAGATTCTAATGGTTATGATATGAGTTTTGTCTTCCTTCATTGTATGTATTTTCTCTGTTTCTTTAATTCCATTTACATTGTCCTTTGTTTAAATTGGAGAGTTAAAGGCCCAGAATTCATCATTTGATGATCTTAGCTTAAGCAATTTAAACTATGTATGTTTCTTCTTAGCTAATTCAGAGTTCATTCTTATAATGCTCCGATGCAGTTATATGTTTCTCTTTCCTCTTACCATTCTAATTAAATTCAAGTTATAACTCAGATTCATTGCCTCATTTAGCCTTTATCCTCTTGAGAGTTCTATTGGCTGATTATTGTTTTCATTCAATTTCAGAATTTTGAATCCATAGCCCCAAGTGTTCCTCCCATTCATTGTCAGCAAATTTATTAAAAGCCCCCAAAACAAACCAAATCTAGCCACTGATTATCCAAGAAATACCCAATGACACGAGAGAGCCCTCTCTAAGTTGAGCAGGCTAGTGTTTCAGCTCTAAAGCTGGTTGAAATAGTTACCTCTGTCGTTTGTTTATTCAGCCAGACAAAATTTACAGAGTGCTAACACAAGTGACCTAACTAGGTCGACTTATACTTCTGGAGGATAATAATTTAATATAAATTATTATCTTGAGCTAACTTGTCTTCTAAAGTTATTTCCTAACCTTCTAGGGTTTATGTTTCTTCCCGTAATATTCTAGATTCGTCAAAGGTTACATGTAGAGGTTAATACCTCTCGCAGCTACCGTAATATCAACACCATGCACCACTACAAATTAAATGAAGTGTGACCACATTTCCCATCAACCTAGGTATTGTTTAACAACAATGTTGGAATCTATATTGTTCGTGTGAAAACATGACTCGACAACATATGAATTTCCACAAACTATTTGCCACTACCTTTCATTAGCCATTGGACCAACCCACAAGAAACATTCAATAGATGACCAATAAGACATCACACAACAAAAGATATATCATATCATATCACACACTCTTGACTACACATCCGCTTGTTGACATTAAATGATCAAAATCATTGCGCTATCATAAAGATTTCTACAACATAACTCAAAACAATGCCACATTGTTTTATAACCATTAGTTCATTAAAACTATTTCACTCCAGAAATACTCTTTCTTAGATGGGCACATCTAACATGTTTTCCCAAGGATTGAAAAATAAATGGACATAATGACTTATGCATGTGACAAACCATGCCAGCGACCAGTGTACAACACTAAAAACAATGAACCAATGAACCTTTGTTCCACAATTGACTCATTGGTCATCACTTTGTATAAAATATTTCAAATCAACTAAGTATTACCTAAAAAATTGATTTCGGCAAAATGCTTTTTATTATCACCCTCCAACAAGCATTCTCTTCTCTAATATGGGAATATTGTGGTACAATATCCCCAATGCACTATTAGCAATAGCTTTTGTTTGTTGTGGAGTTGTGAATGAGTTGTCATCTTGTGCGAGCTTAGTCTATGGTTTGTAATGATTTAGTAAACTTTTGTGTCGTTGCTAATAAGAGGAGAACAAGAAAAGCTTGGGGAGTGAGGAGTGTTAGTGAGAAAGTTCCAATGAAGCCTTTGTATTTAACCACATCCTTATGAATCATCATGTGGATCACATGGGAATAAAAACATGCATCTTTGAAAGTGGAGGTTTTACTCTATATAGGGGTTTTTACCACATTACCTTAGTGTTCCATTGTTGTTCTACTAGTTCTATTATTTACTTATTTATGCATTATTTTATGCTATTTTATGCATTAGTTATTTACTACAAAAGTTTGACATGGCAACAAAGCCAGCTCGACCCTCATCTCCCACATGAGAGAGATTTTGTGGATTGTGTTTGTAGGTTATGTTTTTTCCCATGAAAATCCCTAAAGAGGACATCGGTGTAGCTCTATGAAGGCATAAGAGAGACCATCGATGGAGGAAGAATCATTGTTTGTGTCAATTTGTGCTTATAGTGGTGCTCAAGCTCAAGCACGATGGACAACACACAATTACCAAAAAAAAAGTTGGAGGCTTTGCTTGGTGTCATGTGCATTTTTAATTCGATGGCCACAAGAAAAATACTTGTATGGTAATCTCAAGGTTGCACGGAATGCATGTCAACCGCTATTGAGAGGACAACTACATGTTGCAGAGAAGGTTGTCGCATGGTACATGGTGTGTGTTTGCAAGTTGCGAGGAGAGCACAAAATGGAGGTCATGGTTGCAACCGCTAAAGCCAACATGTGGAGAAGCATGTTGGGAACGACTCTCATGGTGAGTTATTATTTTCCTTACTAAATAGATCTTGTTTGCAAATAGTTGTGATGATCTCGTTGCATAATTGTCATATAAGAGAGGGCTAACAATGTGGTTGAATACACAATAGAGAGACAAAGTTCATGATTGTCGAGAAGAAAGCCTAATGCACTCACTGAACACATATATTGTTGAGGAAAGTTTATGAGAATTCAATTGTGTAATGGAAAAGACAAAGATTTGCAAGGATGCATGTGGAAAACTCATTGGATGTTTTGTGTTGCAGAAGATAATCTACATGGAGCTTGTCTTGAGAAAAGTATAAACATGAAAAACTATGATGACCTATACTTCTTGTCCTTGTGTAACTTCGTGTTGGGAGTAACCATTAAGTGTTACTACATGATGTAAAAGGTATATCATTGTAAGACCCAGGGTGGCATCCATAACCCTTGAATTGTTGGTCTTGTAGAGTGTTCGTAAGTCAAGTGAGGCATGATAGTATCCTTTTGTGGGAGACAAGAAATATGCATGTTGGTGAGGATGTGTATATCCCAGAACATGTAACCTTGGATAATCTTGTCCTTGATGTGCTCTAGAAGAAATCCAATGAAGCATGATGGTATCCATGTGTAGGGGACAAAAAGTAGACATGTTGGTGAGGATGTGTATATCCCAAAACATGTAACCTTGGATAATCGTGTCCTTCATTTGCTCTAGGTGAATTGATTTATTGACCATGATTGTTGCAATGTAAATCGCTTATGGGGGAGTATTCCTTGACAGGTATGAGAAGGAGATGTCATGACAGGTATGAGAAGGAGATGTCATGAGAGCCCAACTTGAATTGCATGAGATGACGAATTCACTAGTATTTGCTATAGAGTGTTAGAAATAGCTCATGCTTATTGCGTAGATGTCACATGAGTTGTTACTGAGTTGTCAGCTTGCACAAGTTTAGTATGTACTTTGTAATGATTTAGTAAGCTTTTGTATTGTTGTTAAGAGAACAAGAAAAGCTTAGGGAGTGAGGAGTGTAACTAGGAAAGTTCCAATGAAGCTTTTATATTTGAGGACATTCTCATGTATCATTACATGGAGCACATGGGAATATAAAGATGCATCTTCGAGAGTGAAGGTTTTACCCCATATGGGGCTTTTTACGACTATAACCCCAATGTACCATTGTTGAGCAATTAAGTTCTCTTTATTTATTTATGAGTTGTTTTTAGGCATTAGTTATGTAACTATGTTTCACTTACAACACTAGGTATATCCCTTTGGCTAAGTTGTAGGTGGATGGAATCTTTTCCACCAATCACCCAAGACTTACCCCTGGCCCAATCACTTGCAAGAATGAGACAGCCCGAAAAATGGAACATGTCTCTAGGAGATTTGAACTTCGGTGGGGGAATATGAAATACCCCCCACTTTACCCTGATTAGTGCCTTTTGACTTACCTAATAACTTTGATAAATTTTATGAAGTTCTTTATGTAATTTCATTATATGTTTTGAAAAACTTGCTCATCTTATAAACCAGACACTTATATTTAATGATTACCATGCATGTTTTGACCACAACATTAGACATATAGACACTAACTCTTATTTGTTCTCCAAGCCAATATATGTCTTTAAGCATATGCAAAAAAGCACAATTGCATGATAGGAGTTCCTGGAAAACTGCAGACGTCTCTTCTCAAGGGAGCCAGCATCAAACTTCACCTTTAAGCTCACTGGAAAGGGTGAATCGTTGCATCTCCCAACATTAATCAAATAATTTCATGATTCAGCTCATAAAGTGCATTTTAAGCTACATGAAAGTAGCTTGCTGAGTTGTTACAACTTACAACTCATAGATCAAAATCTCTAGAACTTAAATATTGGACACTGCATCAGACGGAGGCTGTTAAGCAAATAAGGGTGTGAAGAATTGTCCATAATGAAAACTATGTGAATATCAAATTAAATGACTCACAGCTGCCACACAAAACCTGTTGATGTAACAAGAAATATCTTCAAGAATAGCATTCAAATATGGTCGGCATTGAATAGGCCTTGCATAGGTTCTCACACTGATTCATTCTAGACCCTAGACATTTTCAAACGCTGAGCAGTGTCTATCCACGTGATCAAGTCCTCTGCATACCAAGGTGATAGATACAAAATATGGTATTTCAATTTGTCTGCATAGCTTCTGCATGGTAAGTTTCTATCTCAGCATCAAGATCTTCTCCAGTTTTATATTCACCACGCTGCCCTAGGCGACTCTTCCTTCGTCTAGAACCACGAGAACCTTTTAAAAAACTCCTGCCACGCCCCCTGTGGATCATCTACATATATTAGTAATAAATAACATTGATGTCTTTTTTATTTAAAACTACAAAATAGTTCCTTAAATGTGCACTAGTAGCATAGTAAGAGATAAACATAGAAAATTAGGTTTGACAATGGCCAGTAATGTACAGGAAAATATGTATTCAAATAATAGGAATTTCCAGAACCATCATTTCTAAAATAGCTACACAATAGTACAGATGAAAAATGAAAGCTTGTGTTTATACTTCGTAGCTAGTGTAAGGAACGAACGAATAAATAGGATAGATCATAGATATTTGCCCACAACATAGTAGAATGTACAACTCATTTCTCCAGCCAAAACAAAAATTCCTTGATCCTATGCAAAAAAATCAATAGCCTGGAATCTCAAAACTAAAAACATTACATGATCATAAATGTTTACCTCTCAGCAGCACGAATTGCATTTCCAACTGTCCAATTTCTAGGCTGAGGATCTGGAGCAGGAACTGTTAGGTTTGATTCAACTATTTCTGGTTTGAAGAGTTTCCCATCAAGTTGCACATTGTTATGCTGCTGAACAGCAGTTTCAGCATCTTCCCTCCTTGCAAATACAATGTTTACTGTACCCTGACATGAATTTAAAACAATTAAGCATAACAATGTCAAAGAGGGGATAACTTCAACAACATGCAAAACATTGATATTTATACAAAATGTCTTCTTGCCCCTACCTTTGACTTCCCACTCCTGTCATAATGGACAGCATGGATCCAATTTTCTTTTTCATTTTGTTACAAGGTTTCTTAATAATAAATTATAAAAGTTGGTGAATTTCTCGCAAGTAATTATGGTAGATCTCATATGGTAAAACCTCAGTTAAGAAACAAAAGTTGAATACATAAAATCTATCAACAAATTTAAGAAGGCCATCGAGAGACCTTCTGTGGAAGTCTGCTGCATAGAGACAATCTTATACTGGTTGAAGCTACCTTGCCTTTGGTCCACTGAACTATTGCGAATGCAGTATTCTAAGGGCTGGATCCTGGTTTATGCACAAATGAAATACAAATTGGTGTAGCAAAACTCTCTGATTCCCCCCGATTTTTCTCATTGTTTCCAGAGTTTTTCGGGTCGCTGAGTTTTCCAATTTTATCCAAGTTTTTCAGGCCCAAATTTCTGCTTCTCGAGTCTTGCCAATATTTTCCTGATTATGCCAATTACCCAAGTTGATGACATACTTTATACTGATTCACAATGAAAATGAGAAACGGGATTAAAGAGATTGTCACATCCATCTACTAAGGCACAAATGCAGACAATTGAATATAATTATTTTTCAAAATAATATACGTTACTAAAAACAGAAGGCAAATTTCTTAAGAATGGCATGAATTGCAAAGTGGTGCATTTCAGTGAATATACTAATCTACTTCAAACAACCAGACGGCCAAGTAGCAGAGGAAGTTGTTGAAACAGAGTCTCTATGTATGTATAGGTCTTGTCAGTTGGCCGTTGAGTTGAACACATGGAGGAGGGAGGCATTTGTGTGTGTGTGTGTGTTTTATAGACTTTTATTAAGGAAGATGGAGGTCATTAATTGAAATAGAAGTAACTCCATATTTGTTGTTGTTGATGTTTTGGCAATGCAGGAAGATGCAAACGCATATTTGCATCCGTTGTACGTTCATGAAAATTTGAGCAATGAAATGAATCAAAGTGACAAATTCGATATCCTTCTTCATCCTCCTATTCAACCTCTTGTCTTAATGCATCTCTCTCTCTCTCCCTGACACACATACGAGTAATTCCTTGGTGTAATTGTCAGCAACTCTCTCTCTTTCACACACACATACAAGTAATTCCTGCATGTGAATATCAATTGTTCACACACACAAGTAATTCCTTTGTGAGTTAATATCAATTGCTCACACACACAAGTAATTCCTTTTTGAGAATGCCAGTTGTTCTCTCTCTCTCTCTCTCTCTCTCTCTCATACACACACACACACACACAAGTAATTCCTTTTGTGTGAATGTCAGTGGTTGTTGTTAGATAAATATAATGAAATGCATTTGTTTGCTGACAGTGCGGTGCTCACAAGATAGATGACATGACATGAACATGAAGTTTAAACTTAATACCTTGCCTTATCGTCCAACAACACTGATATCTTAATCCATCCAACAACACTTGTCTACATCCTCTAATAAGGGGAAGGAGTCAATGAGTGAAATCCCCAATACAAAAATCTGGAGGAGGATACACAAGTTAAGAAAGGAGCTTGAACATATATTGGACACAAAGCAAAGAAATATACTAATTGAAGAACTTTACGCCTTATGGGATTGATGTGTGGATTGTGGAGGCCCAACTAATGCAATTAATATATAAAATGCCTATTTCAGGTCTGTTATCGCGCAATTTGTACTTGTCCCGAAGGGAAAGGCTAAGGGAAGGCAAATTGGTGTAACATGAGGTTATCCTATCACTGTCACCTTAATAAGATACCTCTTTCTATTTAGGGATGATAGCCCAAGGGAGACTTCCCCGGTGACCTGGGGGTTTGAGAAGGCAGAGGTTAAAGTGTCAATAAAAGGTATCCCCTCTCACAAGTCACACTGATCAGAAAGTCCCAAAGTTTAATAAATGAAGCACTGATGTGCTTAGATGTACCTGCCCAAAACAAAGCAACAAGAAAACAATATCTTTTGCAAGTACAATTTGATATTAGTGCTTCATAAAAAACTTGGACTTATCAATAAAAGCAATAAGTTGATGCAAGATGAAGCAAACAGAATTTTATAACAGCAATGTATACAAGATAATAGCTTCACAATAAATGCCTTAAAAGAGCTTCACAATGACCAAAAATAATAACCAAATAATAGCAATGTACTAGAAGTTGTCAAAAGCTAATTAGGCAGTGTAAAAATCAACTTTTGCAATTGTTTTTAAGTGTTTTTACTGCTGTAATAAATGGCTGTAGCTTACTTTTGTAACAGCAGTAAGAAGGTCAGTGAATTAGTCTAATCTAGGGTTAGGAAAGGTTAGTAGGTTGCTTGAGGTAAAAGATTTAAGGGTTGGTTTCATCAATCAATCAAATTCAAGGTCTAAATCAGTGCCTTTTAGGGTTAATGGAGTCACTTTGCAACAGCAAACTATAAGGAAACAAATGGTAATGTAAGAGCTAAGGACCAAGAAGGATGATGATTGAGGTGTTGGTAACCCAAGGCCTCAATCAACAAGCCTTAGAAGGAAAACGGCTACTAGGAAGTAGGTAACCCCAGGCCCTAGCGGTTTTCCTTCTTCTTTAGCTCAAGTTTGAAACAATTAATGGCTTGATCAAGCAAATGATACTAGAGCGCTGCAATGGCAGGGCTCTAGTACAATGCTTCAAAGGTAGGGTTTCTAGCACAATCTAGTAGGTAAAAAATTATTAAGACAAGGACAATAACATGTGCTTGTTCTCCAAGGGTTTTAAACTAGCAATTTCATAATCTTAGAATAAATGCAAAGTAAATGTACCATAACCACTCAAAGCAAAAAAGGATTGCAGAAATTCACTTACATCCACCAAGAATAATCTAGCAATAAGCCTAGTTGAAGATTTTCCACCAAGAAAAATGCCAAGAAACACCAAATTTAGCCTCCTCCAAGAAGTGCGCCTAAAATTTCAGCCAATAACCCTTAAGTATGGTGCAAATTTCATACCTCACTTGTCAGTGAATGAATCATCAAAAAATACAAGGGGAAAATCCCCTATTTATACAGTTACAATGACCTTTAATTACAAAATTAGGTCAAAAAGGCCGACATGGCCAGTTACATCAAATATCCAGTTTTTACATAAAATTGACAAATTAAACCCTAAATCAAGCAAGAGAGGTGACGTCATGCCCTTCTAGGGTGACGTTGGGCCTCCTAGGTGAAACGTTGGCCTCCAGGAGCAAAACATTAGGCCTCCCAAGGCCTCTAGATCATGCCACATGTGCCACTTGGCACACAACTGCCTCCATTGTGTCCATCTAATGCTAGGTGATGTCAGCTGGGTGATGTCAAGGGTCACAGAGGTGATGTCATGGGCCTTCCAAGGCCAACATCATAGTGGGAGGGCAAGACCCCCCTGGGTTCGGGCCTGCCAGGTTGTCTCTAGTGGAACGTCCTCCTCTCTCTCTGGTGCAAGCCTCCAGTATATGTCTGCCCCTAGCTGGGGTCTCAGCATCCATCTGGTGGGCTTTTAGCCCTATGGAGGTCCAAACTAATCATCTCCCCATGTGTACCTGTCTATTGGGTGTGGCCCTGCAACAACAAAAAGTACGCCCTCCATGGGCTCATAAGTCACAGGGATCATAGCAATGTCAATCACATCTAATCATCAAGTTACTCAAACATGTGCATAAAACTGCCCTTTTCCCAGACAAGTGCTCAAAGACGTTATGCTATTCTACAAGCCAGGTTTGGAGAGGGCTTTAGGACGTCCTATTGGGCTAATTCTCCTTAAGTGTGGGGTGTCCCTGGGTGAAGACCAATCTAGGTCATGTAAGTGCATGAGATGGCAAGGGGATGTTTGGGCAAGGGGTGCAGTGATGACAGGGAAATGTAGGGTTGCATGTGGGTGCCTCTGAAGAGGGTGAGTTGCACCTTGTTCTGGATTCAAATGTTTTCTAGCCCATTCAATGCCATTTTTGCTCTTTGTCTCATTGTTTTTACTTTCAAGAGAATAGCTAGGGGACACTACCCTGGCGTGGTGACCAGTGGTGACAGTGTTACCCACAAGCATTTCCCGGAGATGAGAAGGTTGGCTCGTGATGAGACCTCCTTTCTCTTGGCCATGCTACCAAGAGCCACTACCCTGGCGTGGTGACCAGCTGAACGGCAGTGTCATACCACTACATGCTCATGGACCGAATAGGTTGGCTCGTGATGAGACCCCCTATCCTCCAACTAGGTCTTGAGTTTATTTATTTTATGGGTCCTCCTTTTTCTTATTGAGAAGCCTTTTATTGCTTTCTCGGGGATCCCTGGGCGAAGCATCTGAAGGTTTTCTTCTTTTGGATTTTATCTTTTACCAGCTACTTTTACCCTCTGGGCCTTTAGCCCCTTCTTCCCACAAGGCAAGGTACAACCCTTAACTAGCTTGGCAAACCCAATGCCCAAAACAATGCAGGGGATGGATGAGCGGGAAGATGATGGAAAGTGATAAGTATGGTGGGAATGGATGATGGCCTTTCATGAACCCGCCCAGTGGAAACTCACTCCTAAGGGAAACAACTTACTAGGGCATCCTGTGATCCCCTAGGTATGGACAAGTCAAAATGCATAAGATCCAAGCACACATCATAAAGAAAAAGAGAATTAAATGCACATATTCAAATGTTTTGAGAATCAGAGTGACACATACCATGATACCCGGACTCATTACCTCATGGATGGATGTTGTTGTTGCTGATAGGATGGAGGTGTTGAAGAAGAAGGATGGGCCCTCCAAGACCAGGCTCAAGTCAATATGGCTCTCGGTACTCCATGTCTAGGACCTGTGGGCCTCGAGACATAATCTTCTTAGTTATCCCTAGACTAGGGGATAACATCTGGCTCCAACTCGGAGACATGAGCTCACCGTAGAGCGCATTTGGACCTCAGCATCTCTGGCATGACCTATGACCTGCTAGATCTCAACAAAGTTTATTAGTAATCATTTGGGTGGTGATATCACCCCTGGCTCATATATGATACAATGAAAATACAAGTAAGCAATCATATATACAAATTAAAATACAACTACTCTAGCATGAAATGCAGATGGTATATACAATGAATGGAAATGCCTACCTACTTACCTGCAGTTACCTATGAAGTCAAGTCTCTGCCCCTTGATGGGGCTTAAGGAGGTGTCCACTAACTGGTAATGGACGTCTTCTTCCTTCCAATGTGGACAAATAGAAGGCATCATTGATTGACTTCCTTCCAACTCTGTAAGGTCCAAGCCAAAATTGTGCATTCCCTTTGATATTAGTAGGCTCTCCCTTCTTTGTGTCCCACATCCAGACTGTATCTCCCTCTTGGTAATCCTTTGCCTTAGATTTGGTTGTTTCTTGTATAATTCTAGTATATTGCTCATCATAACCTTCAAACTTATCATATTGACAGATGACTCGGAATCAAGCATTCAATTGTGAAGATATAGGTCATCTATTAGCAAGGAAGTGAGAAAGGGTGTTTTCTCATTTCGCTCAAAATGACCAATTTGTAATAGTGTGGAAGTTTCTTCGAATGATAGTTGGTCATCTGGGATTTGTTTTGTCAAAGAATGGATTTCCAACATTCCACGAATTCTTTTGACCTTTTGTAAGATATAGGCCATACTAGTGCTCAGGTTGGTCCATTCACTGCTAGGTTTTGGGAAATGTTGGGGTAGATTGCCAGCATACACCCAGGGCTCTTCAAGATTTACCCTTGAGTCCTCACTTGTTTGGCCCAAGTATTCAATCCTAGGCTTCCTCATGTCTTGATTTTCTTGGATTTGATTTGGCGTGAACAAGGTAAATATGGAATCTACAAAATTAGATTTCTCATGAGTAGCCTTTGGGTGATAATGTTCAAAATGGGAGTCCTTGCATGATAAGGACTTAGGATCATCTTCTTGTCTTGCAATATTTTGTAGGTTCAAAGAGTTCAGACAAATTTGTTCTTTTGGAGCATGAGATTTTACTGTTTGAGGAAGTCTCATAGAAAGAGGCTTTTGGGTTTGTGATAGTGACCTTTCTAACTGAG
Source organism: Picea mariana (assembly GCA_032191745.1). NCBI lineage: Eukaryota > Viridiplantae > Streptophyta > Pinopsida > Pinales > Pinaceae > Picea > Picea mariana. Next base: position 29,484 of record JASDQU010711134.1, read on the forward strand.
TGATTTCTTCAGAGGTACCTAGATCCTTAGAGGGTTCATGTTGATTTAAGGCATCTTTCATGTTTGAGAAACCTGTACTCCATTTCCTAGGGAAAGTATTGTTTTCTACCTCTAGAATCTCTGGGAGGTCATGCTCTAGTCCTCCCATGCATTCCTTATTCAGCTCCCAGATGTCATCATTGTTCAAACAATTGACCTGATGGATGGAATCATTGAACTTAAGATTCTCTTCAATTTGGCAGGCAGCATCTTGAGCTTCTTCTAGGCTTGTAGGCAATCGATCCTTGAGGGAAAATTGTAAAGCTCCTTCTAAGGAGTTAAGGTAATGTTGGAGAATAGCGCTCTTCGGGAGAAAATTGGGCTAAAGTTTGCTAATGAGAGTGTTGAACCTATCACTGAATTCCCTAACATCTTCATCGGTTCGTTTGCAAACTTCAAGGTATTGAGAATAAAAGGAGGCCATACTTTCTTCTTTACAACATCTGTCCTTGAAAGCTCGTTCAAGATCTTCAAGGGTTTTGATGCTTCCATTCGAGAGACCATTAATCCAGCCTCTGGCACTCCCAGTGAGTGAGCTTGCAAAAAGCCTCATGAAGGTGTCAGGGTGTTCCTCTCCTGATTGGTGAAATTCATATCCCTCATAAAACTTATTCCAATATGAGTTGCCATAAGATCCTTCTTTCTTTTACCTCAATTTTTTATCAAAATTTCAATGTGAGTTGCCATAATCTTCTTTCTTTTACCTCAATTTTTTATCGAAATTTCCCTACAGCCAATTTTATGGCTGCTCAAAGCAAAGGCTCAGTGTGTTTTGTTCTATAGATACACAATGCATCTCCTTCTCTCATTCTTTACAACAAAGATTTATTGTCCTGGGTATTCTAGACTCCAACGAATGTATTCTCATTCATCTCACCATTTTCCTTTTCACTTTGTCTTTGTTGCATCACTTTCTCTTAGAAATTGATGATGAAGGGAGTGCCTAAGATAGGAAGAGGTCACCCACACAAAGGGACAAGTATGGGAGGCCTCTCACTCAATTGTACAAGACTATCTAAGCAATCCCTTCAATGCCAAGTGTGGTTTAGCAGTTTCATGGAACGGTATGGCAAAGAATACACATTGGCACCCTTGAAAGGAAATCCCATAGCCTAGTCTCCAACTGCAACCACATAGAATTCTTTATGAAGTCTTTTGGATTTACCACATTCATTTTTGTTTCAACATTTGGACCAAGCTAATGTGGCCCATCATCAGGAAGAATGGATTGTAAAGAGAAAACCTATATATGGTGTTGTGTTGATACAGAAAATAAACATAATTAAGTCATTATCGTAATTTAGAAGGTCATCTCACTAGAATATATTTATTAGTTAGTGAGTTTGCAAGATTATTAAATTTTAATTTCTTACAATAACTAATAGTTAGTTAATAATTTATTTATTTCAATAACTAATAGTAATTATTAATTAATTTATTAAATTGTAGTTAGTTATTAAGATATTGTTAATTATTCATTTATCCTTAATTTGTTAATTAAGTAAAGACATTGGGGAATTTAAGACACCTTGAGAATCACATATTTGATGCAAAGTTGGAATCCAATTCTTACTAATCTTCCAATTATTAGCTTTTGGGGTTACTCCAAAAGTGTTTACACCATGTTTGGGGGTGCTTCATGAGATTTGGGGTATATGGTGTATGATTAGCCCCTGGATGGTTTGTGATGGATTTGCACATTGAAGGTGGTTTACTCAATGGTTGCTTAACCTCAATTGGATGCTTGCATGACAATCTTCCTTGGAGCATTGGAGATCTTCAGACAACTTAGCACATTCTTCATGCTCGCCACATGTAGATTGGTAACTTGCCAAAGAGGATGCCCTACATTGGAGGAGGAGCATTTGGCATTCCAAAGGAGGCTATTGAGTCCTAGATAGCTTGGGATAGCTCGGATGCTTACATGGAGGCATGGATTTGACTTGGGAATGTCTGGGTTGTGATTGTGTTCATGCAGGGTGAGTGGACCCTGTTATCCCCTAACCTAGGGATAACTAAAGAGATTATGTCTCAAGGCCCATAGGTTCTAGACATGGAGTATCGAGAGCCAGATCGACTTGAGCATGGCCCTGGAGGGCCCATCCTTTTCTTCTGCAGCGCCTCCACTTTGTCAGCAGCAGCAACATCCATCACATCGGCTTGGTCCTGCAACAGAAATGGGTCTTTCTCCATGAGCTAATGGGTCTGGGTATCATAGTATGTGTCACTCTGATTCTCAAAACATTTGAATATGTGCATTTAATTCTTTTTACTTCTAACGTGTGCTTGGATCTTATGCCTTTCCACTTGACCACACCTGGGGGGAATGACAGGATGCCCTAGTAAGTTGGTTCCCATAGGGTTTGAGTTGCCTCTAGGGGGATTCATGAAAGGTCATCGTCTGTTCCCACCATACTTACCACTTTTCATCTTTTTCCCGCTCATCCATCCCATACACTGGTCCGGGCATTGGGTTGGCCAAATTATCAGAGGGTTGTACCTTACCTGTCCGCATTCTATCTCCCATTACCGCACCCACATCCACCCATCCCATACCCGTATTCTCCCATTCTCCCATACCCGCTCCCCCCCAATCCGCCCGCATCCAATCCGCATTCTACCAGCATTCTACCACTCTACCATTCCCCCCATCCCCTACAGACAGAAATCAATCAATAAAGGAGGGATGGGGGGAATGGTAGAGTGGTAGAATGCTGGTAGAATGCGGATTGGATGCGGGCGGATTGGGGGGAGCGGGTATGGGAGAATGGGAGAATACGGGTATGGGATGGGTGGATGTGGGTGCGGTAATGGGAGATAGAATGCGGACAGGTAAGGTACAACCCTCTGATAATTTGGCCAACCCAATGCCCGKATTCTCCCATTCTCCCATACCCGCTCCCCCCAATCCGCCCGCATCCAATCCGCATTCTACCAGCATTCTACCACTCTACCATTCCCCCCATCCCTCCTTTATTGATTGATTTCTGTCTGTAGGGGATGGGGGGAATGGTAGAGTGGTAGAATGCTGGTAGAATGCGGATTGGATGCGGGCGGATTGGGGGGGGCGGGTATGGGAGAATGGGAGAATACGGGTATGGGATGGGTGGATGCGGGTGCGGTAATGGGAGATAGAATGCGGACTGAATGCGTATTGGTATGCGGTTGAACGGCTGMAKKRMACTGGRYAAGRYGAAGGGWGAAGGRSRYAWTRYSYCCTTCAYCCTTCRYCTTGWCCMGTKYMMTKCAGCCGTTCAACCGCATACCAATACGCATTCAGTCCGCATTCTATCTCCCATTACCGCACCCGCATCCACCCATCCCATACCCGTATTCTCCCATTCTCCCATACCCGCTCCCCCCAATCCGCCCGCATCCAATCCGCATTCTACCAGCATTCTACCACTCTACCATTCCCCCCATCCCCTACAGACAGAAATCAATCAATAAAGGAGGGATGTGCCGACAGAAGCAGCTTTGAGCGATATCTCCTACTTCCTATCTCAAGCATTCATTCTTTGCAGGAGAGGAGCAAGGGCCCAACATTCAATTGTTTCTTTCCGACTGCCTTTGATTAATAGCGATATCCGATAGAGCGTGTGCTCCTGCTAGGAGAGGATAAATAGCGGAGAATGGCCAGATTGTGGGAAGAAGGGGCTATAGACCCAGAGGGTAAAAATAGTTGGCAAAAGATAAAAGCCAAAAGAATGAAACCTTGAGATACTTCTCCCAGGGATCCCCGAGAAAGCAATAAAAGGCTTCTCAGCAAGAAACAGAGGGACCCATAAAAATAATAATCAAGACCTAGTTGGAGGATAGGGGGTCTCATCATGAGCCAGCATATTAGGTCCATGGGCATGTAGCGGTATGACACTACCATTCAGTTGGTCACCACGCCAGGGTAGTGGCTCTTGGTGGCATAGCCAAGAGAAATGGGGTCTCATCACGAGCCAGCCTTCTCATTTCTGTGAAATGCTTGTGAGTAACACTGTCACCACTGGTCACCACGCCAGGGCAGTGTCCCCTAACTAGCCTCTTGAAAGAAAAAGCAATAAGAATAAAATATAAAAGGCAAGAATGGGCTTGGAAACATTTGCATCCATGACAAGGTGGAGATCACCCTCTTCAGAGGCACCCACAGGTAAGCCATGCATTTCCCTGCTATCACTGCACCCATTTCCCAGACATCCCCTACCACCTCATCCACTTACATGGCCTGGATTTGACTTCACCCGGGAACATCCCACATCCAATGAGCATTAGCCCAATAGGACGTCCTAGCTCCCCTCCGAACTTGGCTTGTAGAATAGCATAATATCTTTGAGCACTTGTCCGGGTAAAGAGGGTTTCATGCACATGTTTAATAAACTTGATGATTAAATGTGATTGACATTGCTATGATCCCTGTGACTTATGAGCCGATGGAGGGCGTATTTGTTGATGTTGCAGGGCCACACCCAATGGACAGGTACACATGGGGAGATGATTAGTTCAGACCTCCATGGGGCTAAAATCCCACCAGATGGATGCCGAGACCCCAGCCAGGGGCAAAGATAGATCAAGGGTTTGCACCAAAGAGAGAGGAAGATGTTCCACCAGGGACAGCCTGGCAGGCCTGGACCCAGGGGGGTCTTGCCTTTTTCACCCAAYGTTTTGGATAMTTTGGAGGTAGTTGTGTGCCAAGTGGCACATGTGGCACGATCCTGAGGCCCAAGGAGGCCTAACGTTTTGCTCCAGGAAGCCAACGTTGCCCTAAAAGGGCCTGACGTCACCCTAAAAGGGAATGACGTCATCTTTGCAGCTTGATTTAGGGTTTTATTATGACATTTAATGTAAAAACTGGATATTATGTGTAACTGGCCATGTCGGCCTTTTTGACATAATTCTGGTCATTGTAACTGTATAAATAAGGGGGAAATCACTCTTATTTTTCATCATCTTTCACTCACACTTGTGAGGACTGAAATTTGCGCCCTATCTAGGGTTACTTGGATGAAATTTTAGGCGCATTTGTTGAGGAAGGCTAAATTTTGGAGTATTTTGGCAAGTTTCTTGGTGGAAGTGTTCAACTAGGGTTTTGCTTGATGATTCTTGATGTATGTAAGTGAAAATTCTGCAATTCTTCTTAATTGAATTGTTATAGTCTTGGTTATCTTGCATTTACATTAAGATTATGAAATTGCTTGTTTAAACACTAGGAATACTAGCACATGTTATTGTCCTAGCTTTAAAAGCCTTCACCTACTAGATCTTGTCAAGAGGCCGATTTTCTTGAAGCATTTGCTAGGGCCTTGCCATTGCAACACCCTAGTTTTATTTGCTTCATCATTGAGTTAAAGAGGGAGGAAAATCTACTAAGGCCTAGGGTTACCTACACCTTAGTAGTTATTTTCCCCCTAAGGTTTGGTAGTTGAAGCCTTGGGTTACCAACACTTCAACTATTAACCTCTCTTGTCTTTGGTTCTCTTACTATCATTTTTTCCTTCAACATTTGCTGCCACCTAATAGACTCCATTTGCCCTAAAGGCACTAATCTAAGACTTGCCATTGAATGATGGATCAAAACAACTATCAAAACCTATACTTTGAGCTTTCAACTAACCACTCCTAACATTAGAATAGCCTAATCTACTAACTTTGTTGTTGTTGTTACTAAAGTAAGCTACAACCATATTTTGCAACACTAAAAGCATCTAAAAGCAATTGAAAAAGTTGATTAATGCATCTCCTTACTTGCTTCTGACAAATGCTAGTATTTTGATGTTAATAAGCAATTAGTCTTGGTCATTTTGAAGCCATTTTAAGACACTTATTGTGAAGTATTGTCTTATAAATATTATTGCTACAAATTTCTGTTTACTTCACCATTATATCATCCAATTGCTTTTATTGATAAAGTTTGTGGTTTTATGAAGTGCTAACAGCAAGTTGTACTTGTGAAAGATATATTTTCTTGTTGCTTTGTTCCGGGCAGGTACATCTTGATATATTATTACTTCATTGGTCATAAACCTGGGACTTTCTGATTAGTGGTGACTTGTGAGAGGGGACCTTTTAATAGCCATTTTTTACCTTGCCTTCTCAAACCCCCAGGTCACCGAGGACGTCTCCCCTGGGCCTCAACCCTAAATAGAAAGAGGAATCCTATTGAGGTGACAGTGATAGGATAACCTCAAGTTACGCCAATTTTCTTTCCTTTTACCTTTCCTTTTATCAAAGTACAAATTGTGCAATAACAGACCCAACGGAGCACATGGCTTTGGACAAGCATTGGAGTCCTTGGAGGCTTGTAGGAGGAGCATTTGACACATCTCATGGAGTGCCCTTGCATTGAAGCTTTGCGTGTGTACGACATCACCTTGGAGCTTGACATGTGTACCTTAGAGTGTAGCACTCCACATGTGTGAGCCTACTTGTGCTTTTGTAGGTTGCCTGTAAGGGTTCAGGTCCATACATGTAGTCTTGTCTTACCTATCATAAAGAAAGAGGAAGGAGAGAGCCTTTCATCATTGTCATTGCATTCTTTTCTTTGTACTTTTCTTCTTGTAGTAAGGCACAAGGGTTCATGAGAAAACCCTAGGAGAAGTTATGAATCCTAGAGAGGATGTCTTTGTTGGGAGCTTGTGTTGATATTATGGTAGTTGCGGGAGGTATTAACCTCTATGTGTAACCTTTGACGAGACTAGAATATTTTGGGAAGCAAGAGAAACCCTAAACAGATGTGTAGAAACCCTAGAAGACATGTCAGTTCAATAAAAGAAATAATATTTAAGTGTTAACCTCTAAAAGAAGTCGGCCTAGACAAGTGACAAAGAGCACTATAAATAAGAGGGCGCTAGAGCTCATTTGTCATTCACACTCTCACAACTCACTCAGACTAGTGGTGCGCAAGTTTTGGAGTGTAGTTGCAGCTACTGTAACTGGGATTTTGGTCTTTGGTTATGGTTTGGACTTTCTGCCTTGGTTATGGTTTGGACTCAGCTTGGTGCGCTAGCTTTGGAGAGACGTATGCAACCTTGGTTGGCTATTGGTTCTATTACCGTCCTTATACACACCTACAAACGTGGAGAAATCTCCAACCCACTTGGTGTGTCCTTGGAGGCACAAGCCTAAGTCCAGACCCACTGTCACCTCGATCTAGACTTCTTCCCTCTAGGCTCACTCCTAGGGAAGCCAGGGGGGTAGACCTTATTTAACTATGTTAAGTTTTAATTAATGATCTAGGAGTTAATTTGGTTTTTTATTAAGACTGTCCAACCCAATGACAAGCAAACAATGCAAATGCAACTTTGAATGACAGGCAAACATTTTCTTTAGCAATACAAAAAATAGAGCAATGCCTAAAATTATACCCAAAGTTTACTTATTCAAATATGCACATAAACATATATTTACAACATAAAGCAAGACATAAAATATCTACACAATGAATCAAATAATGAAACAACTATTTCCAAATGAATAAAGAATGCTTTCAACCCAAAACAATGATGCTTCAATACATGTAAATATTCACAATGAAAGAGATTGTTGTAAAGTAAATGACTTGAAATTGAAGATTGCTTGGAAAGTAAAAGTGCATGGAAAGTAAATTACACAACTTAGAAAGTAAAATTGCTTGAAAGATAAACTTGAGATGCCAATGTTGTGAAAGTTGTGTTGGTTTATTTTATCAATTTTATGTCTCTCTTGAATTAGGGGGAATTAAGTGTGATAGATACAAGCCTAAACTATGTGACTACCCCGAATCCCTATCCCTTCAACCAAAAGGAAGTGTTGGGTGCTCAAGAAGAAGGACAAACAAGGTCCTTCCCTAGCTCCACATGTCAAATCGGGAATGCTTCGGCGCTCAAGCAAGGAGGACACGTAGTGTCATGAAGGCGTCACCGACTTCAACCCCTTGTAGCCTCCCAAGTCACCCTTTTTGTTGGTAGAAGCAATATGAATTTGGGTGCCTAATTAGTCTAGCCTCTCAATCCTTTGTCCTTTCTTAGTTACCCAAGATCCACAAAGTGGCAAGGGGAGGGAATACAGGGAAAAGGCGGCGCACAAGTTTGATTACTTTGTACAAAATAAAATTTAGACTAACCTTCACAATATTGCATGGATGGCTAGGCCAATCTCTTTGCAAGGTGTGGGCGACATAAATTTTAAATGACTTGAATAATAAAGTACAATCTCACAACAATGGCACAAGATGGACAAGCCTACCGGTTTTGACCATGGTGGGTAAAATTAAAGAAATGCAGAAAATTGAATCTAAACCTAGCCTTCACGATATTGCATGGATGGCATAGCCAATCTCTTTGCAAGGTGTGGGCAAAAATACAAAAATCATTTACACTTTACATGTTAGAAATTCAAGGGTAAACTAGAAACATAAACAACTTTTAATTTTATTTTCTGTATTAGATATAGATCAACAATAAATTCAAAATTCTGAAGTAAACAAATCACAGATATAATATGATGGATCTGAACATTACTAAAGCAAACAAATCTGAACTTTTACTTGAACAAATAACAGATCTAAGCATTAGCAAAACAGATCTGAGCATTACCTTACTTGAAAACAAAAAATAGATTTACCTTAGTTGTTGTCCTCTATTCTGTATGCTCAATAAAAGCTTCAAAGGTCATGGATCAAACCCTCAAGGGCAGATCTCATCAGGATCTTAGTGAACAGTTTTGCCAAGAAGCCTTTAGGTAGATAACAGAAAACCAATCAGCATAACACTCATCAAGAAGGAGCTCAGACAAGATCATGTCCTTCTTAATTGTTCCTGGGTCTCATGGACCATCTCGGGAGAGAACAAGATCCCACATCATCTCGTCTTTGGCATTTAACCAAGAACCTCCTGGTCCCAGACCAAGATACCCTAGAACACATCTAGGGGCCCTAGATCACCACTAGGGTCTTATCCACCAAGGTACACAACCAAGGATCAATCCAAACAAGTATTCCCTGGAACACATCCAGGGGCCCTAGAACACATCTAGGGACTTATATCCACCAAGGTATACAACCAAGGATCAATCCAAACAAGGATTCTCCAGAACACATCCAGGGGCCCTAGAACACATCTAGGGACTTATATCCACCAAGGTATACAACCAGGATCAATCCAAGCACCGAGCAAGGATTCCCTGGAACACATCCAGGGGCCCTATAACACATCTAGGGACTTACTTCATCAAACTTCTTGATCCTTGACCAAGAACCCGGCAATACACTGGGGGGCCTCACTAGGGTCTTTTTCCATGGCTCTAACTGCTTGGTCCTAGACCAAGAACCCCAGGAGTGTACTGGGGGGCCTAGATCTCAGCTAGGGTCTTTGCCATCCTTCGGAGAATGGCTCTTGCAGCTGCATTAACTTTAACACTCCCTCTCATCAAGAGAGTCATTCTCAGCAACACCAAGCTTGTCTCGAAAGTACACAAAATTTGTCAATGACAGAGGCTTGGTCAAAATATTTGTTGTTTGTTCTGTCGTCAGAACATACTGAATACTGAGAATAATCTTCTGCACCATGTCTCGAACATAGTGATATCTCATCTCAATGTGTTTCGAT